>OX104062.1:1711574-1748605 GCA_944474145.2 Dicrocoelium dendriticum
TAAAAATGCATGGTGACGGAGAAGGCGAAGCAGATGGAATGCTACGCCGAACGCCGTCAACACAAGGAATTCTTTGACTCCTTGAAGGCGGTGTATGGACCGAGATTGGAGCCGCTGAGGACACTGATCGATGGTAGTTCAGGCGCTACCTGCACCCAGACTGCAGACATAATGCAGGTCTGGCGGAAACACTTTGACTGTCTCTTGAACAACCGTTCAGAGATCGACTGGCCTACATTGAATGGCCTGAAGCAGCACGATGTGAAGGCGGATCTGGCGGATACGCCGAGACTGGATGAGACGCAGAGAGCACTTGCTCAGCTGCGAAACGGCAAATGTGCCGGAGGTGACGGGATCCCACCTGAAGTATTGAAACACGGTGGACCCGCGTTGTTGACTGCGCTGCACCACTTGGTGCAACGCGTGTGGATTGAGGAGGAGGTGCCTGCTGAGCTGAAGGATGCCCTTGTGCTACCACTGTACAAGGGCAAAGGTAGCAAGCAATGTTGCACGAATTATCGTGGCATCAACTTGCTGAGTTGTGTGGGCAAGGTGATTGCCCGAATCCTGCTCAATCGCCTCGTGAGTCAGATTGTGGAACCTAACGTGGCGGAAGAGCAATGTGGATTCCGTTCGGGTCGCAGCACTATAGATATGGTGTTTGCGGCTCGTCAGTTGCAAGAGAAGTGCAGAGAACGACACCAGCCATTGTACTCGCTTTTTGTTGATTTCACCAAGGCATTTGATACGGTGAACCGCGAGGCACTGTGGCTGGTGTTGGGTAAGTTTGGTTGCCCGCGTAAGTTTGTAAGTTTAATTGAATGTCTGCACAGTGGTATGCGAGCGAGGGTGCAGCTGAGTGGAGAGACCTCTGATGACTTTACAGTTGTCTCTGGTGTGAAGCAAGGCTGTGTCTTAGCTCCTGCCCTGTTTAATATCTATCTTCATGCAATGTTGTCTTGTGCTTTTGATGCGGCTTGTGCTTACGGTGTTCGTGTGGAGCACCGTATTGATGGTGGGTTGCTGAACATCCGTCGTTTCGGTGCGAGAACTCTAGTCTGTGAGACAACTATCCGTATGTTGCTGTTTGCTGACGACTGTGCGTTGTTTTCACACAGCGCGGATGAGTTGCAGCACATGACTAGTGCTCTGGCTTCGACAGCGGCCAAATTCGGGCTCACCATCAACACAAGCAAAACTGTCTGTCTCTTTCAGCCTTCACCGGAGGTGCAATCTTCAATATTGCCGCAAATCAGCATTGGTGCTGAAGTATTGGAAACCACCTCCCGCTTCTGCTACCTTGGGAGTGTGATGTCGACTGATCAGCAGCTACACGTTGAGTTGCGTAATCGCGTGTCGAAGGCGGCAGCGGCATTCGGGAAGCTTGAGTACCGAGTGTGGAACAACCATCAGCTTAGCATTGGCACGAAGCTGATGGTGTACAAATCCATGGTACTGTCCGTTCTTCTATACGGCAGTGAAACGTGGACGATGTACCGTCGGGATGTGCGATATCTCGAGCGGTTCCATCAGCAGTGTCTGCGACGAATTTTGCGGATCGGCTGGGGCGCCAGAGTTGCAGACACGGAAGTGTTGCGCCGAAGTGGGATGTATGCAGTGGACTGCATACTTTTACTGCGACACCTGAGATGGCTCGGTCATGTGAGCCGTATGGATTCGACGCGGATACCGAAACAACTTTTATACGGTCAGCTGAGTATAGGGAAGCGGCATGCTGGGAAACCAAAGTTACGTTACCAGGACATGATTAAAGTGAGCCTCACACGTTCTAATCTTGATTGCAGATCATGGGAATCGAAGGCGGTTGATCGGCGTGCATGGCGCGATCTAATCACGAAGGCAGTTGCTGAAGTGCGGGAGAAAGCCCTCATGCATGCAGAGAAGAAGCGGCAAGTGCGGAAGCGGCAAGCACCGATGAATTGTACTCCATCGACATCGAGCGCATGGTGCTGTAGAACATGCGGTCGCGAGTGCCTTAGTCAGGCAGGCCTAGTGAGCCATGAGAGAGGTCACTCGGGACCACTGCCGAAGCGACGACGGGTCCCGCAGTGAACGTAGGCAGCACCGGCGCAGCGTTTGTAGGCACGCTGAATTCGATTTACAAACCGCGTGGTTGCATGCTAAGTCTGGTGGGTTTTCAATTTTGCCCTAATGCTTTTCTTTCCCTTATAAATGTCTAGGTATACTCTCCTCTTTACACTTGCACTCGCTTAAGCCACCTGTAGTTATTTCGATAACGTTTTCGTGTTTGTAGCATTTCCGTAAAATAAACCTCCTGACTTGTGAACTTACATCGTATTCTTTTTGTAAACGTATTCTTTTTATATAACTTAGTTCATATGCGCACTAATTTAAGATTTATGTCACCGTATGTCACTATATATATATGGTTGGCGGCATCCGGTTTCGGATTTGCCTGTCACTGTGGCAAGCCACAGGACGCCTGCGCCTACAGAGGGACCATGGATGGCTTGCGCTGCACCACCCACAGCTCCAACCACACACCCCTATCCAGTGTAAACCCGAAGGAATAAGACCGGGAGGCATGCGGATGGGAGCCACGTTTCATCAACGGAGCCGGCCCACACTCCTTCACAGGCAAACACAAGCACACTGTATTTGGGGAATCAAGCGCACACAAGGCGGTGGCTGGACCGTAGTCCGCTCCACACTGAGTGCATGGAACCACTCTTCGAGCCTAGCACGGCCACAAGGACCGTGCACCCCGTCCCCTCCAGCAACGACCAACTGTCTCCTGGAGCCAGTATGGACGAGGTAGTGGGTAATAGACAGGTAGGCACCTTGTCAACATGCACATCAAGCGCAGCCACACCGGGGATATCAAACAACAGCCAAAAGAGAAAAACTCGATTAATGCATAAGGAAACGGTGACATAAACCTCAATTAAATAGCATATGTAATAAGTTGTTTACAAACAATCCTAGCTAAGTGCACGAGGTCAGGAAATATAGTTCACGGAATGCCACGAACACAAAAACGTTATGGAAATCTAATACAATTAGCTGAAGCGATCTGTGCAAGTTAATGGAATAGAGTACAGGGAGATATTTATTTGAGAAAGAAAGCATTAAATTAAAAACTGTAAACCCACCACCTGAAATAAAGAGACTTAGCATGCAAGCACGCGGTTAGTAAATCGAATTCAGCGTGCCTACAAACGCTGCGCCGGCTCGCCGTAATTCTCTGCAGGACCCGTCGTCGCTTCTGTAGTGGTCCAGAGTGGCCTCGCCATCCCTCACTAGAAAGGGTGACATATATCTAAGAAATGAGGATCTAGAAGTAAGTTGTATCCAGAAGAACGCGAGATAAGTGCACGAGATCAGAACGCAAAATTTACGGAAATGCCACGAACACAAAAGTGCTTTCGGAAAGGATTGAATTGGCTTAAGTGACGTGCGAAAGTTTATAGAAGAAAGTACGGGTAGATATTTATACGAGAAAGCAAAGCATTGGGACAAAATTGAAAACCCACCACCTGAAATAAACAGACTTAGCATGCAACCACGCGGTTTGTAAATCGAATGCAGCGTACCTACAAACGCTGCGCCGGTTCTGCCTACGTTCTCTGCAGAACCCGTCGGCGCTTCGGTAGTAGTCCCGAGTGGCCTCGCTCATGGCTCACTAGGCCTGCCTGACTCAGGCACTCGCGACCGCATGTTCTACAGCACCATGCGCTCGATGTCGATGGAGTACAATCCATCGGTGCTTGCCGCTTCCGCACTTGCCGCTTCTTCTCTGCATGCATGAGGGCTTTCTCCCGCACTTCAGCAACTGCCTTCGTGATTAGATCGCGCCATGCACGCCGATCAACCGCCTTCGATTCCCATGACTGCAATCAAGATTAGAACGTGTGAGGCTCACTTTAATCATGTCCTGGTAACGTAACTTTGGTTTCCCCACATGCCGCTTCCCAATACTCAGCTGACCGTATAAGAGTTGTTTCGGTATCCGCGTCGAATCCATACGGCTCACATGACCGAGCCATCTCAGGTGTCTCAGTAAAAGTATGCAGTCCACTGCATACATCCCACTTCGGCGCAACACTTCCGTGTCTGCAACTCTGGCGCCCCATCCGATGCGCAAAATTCGTCGCAGACACTGCTGATGGAACCGCTCGAGATATCGCACATCCCGACGGTACATCGTCCACGTTTCACTGCCGTATAGAAGAACGGACAGTACCATGGATTTGTACACCATCAGCTTCGTGCCAATGCTAAGCTGATGGTTGTTCCACACTCGGTACTCAAGCTTCCCGAATGCCGCTGCTGCCTTCGACACGCGAATACGCAGCTCAACGTGTAGCTGCTGATCAGTCGACATCACACTCCCAAGGTAGCAGAAGCGGGAGGTGGTTTCCAATACTTCAGCACCAATGCTGATTCGCGGCAATATTGAAGATTGCACCTCCGGTGAAGGCTGAAAGAGACAGACAGTTTTGCTTGTGTTGATGGTGAGCCCGAATTTGGCCGCTGTCGAAGCCAGAGCACTAGTCATGTGCTGCAACTCATCCGCGCTGTGTGAAAACAACGCACAGTCGTCAGCAAACAGCAACATACGGATAGTTGTCTCACAGACTAGAGTTCTCGCACCGAAACGACGGATGTTCAGCAACCAGCCATCAATACGGTGCTCCACACGAACGCCGTAAGCACAAGCCGCATCAAAAGCACAAGACAACATTGCATGAAGATATATATTAAACAGGGCAGGAGCTAAGACACAGCCTTGCTTCACACCAGAGACAACTGCAAAGTCATCCGAGGTCTCTCCACTCAGCTGCACCCTCGCTCGCATACCACTGTGCAGACATTCAATAAACTTACAAACTTACGCGGGCAACCAAACTTACCCAACACCAGCCACAATGCCTCGCGGTTCACCGTATCAAATGCCTTGGTGAAATCAACAAAAAGCGAGTACAATGGCTGGTGTCGTTCTCTGCACTTCTCTTGCAACTGACGAGCCGCAAACACCATATCTATAGTGCTGCGACCCGAACGGAATCCACATTGCTCTTCCGCCACGTTAGGTTCCACAACCTGACTGACGAGGCGGTTGAGCAGGATTCGGGCAATCACCTTGCCCACACAACTCAGCAAGTTGATGCCACGATAATTCGTGCAACATTGCTTGCTACCTTTGCCCTTGTACAGTGGTAGCACAAGGGCATCCTTCAGCTCAGGAGGCACCTCCTCCTCAATCCACACGCGTTGCACCAAGTGGTGCAGCGCAGTCAACAACGCGGGTCCACCGTGTTTCAATACTTCAGGCGGGATCCCGTCAGCCCCGGCACACTTGCCGTTTCGCAGCTGAGCAAGTGCTCTCTGCGTCTCATCCAGTGTCGGCGTATCCGCCAGATCCGCCTTCACATCGTGCTGCTTCAGGCCGTTCAATGTAGGCCAGTCGATCTCTGAACGGTTGTTCAAGAGACAGTCAAAGTGTTTCCGCCAGATCTGCATTATGTCTGCAGTCTGTGTGCAGGTAGCGCCTGAACTACCATCGATCAGTGTCCTCAGCGGCTCCAATCTCGGTCCATACACCGCCTTCAAGGAGTCAAAGAATTCCTTGTGTTGACGGCGTTCGGCGTAGCATTCCATCTGCTTCGCATTCTCCGTCCACCATGCATTTTTAATGCGACGGAGCTCTCGGCTCAGTCGCCGTCGAAATTTGCGAAACTGACACTCTTCCTCAAGTCGCTGGGATCTGCAACATATGCAGCAAATGTTGTATTCTTCTCCGACACGAATGCGCCGATCGTCGCATTGTTTTCATCAAACCAATCAGGCCGCTTACGGTTTGCGAGACCGATGGTCTCCTCGGCAGCAGCTGTCACCTGATCGCGATTGTGGTGCCACAATTCGCCCCTGCGGCTATGCATTCGACATACACAGGCGTGGAGCCGTAGTCTTCTCCAGCTCGGTACGTTTCGCCACATTAGCAAGGGAGAAAATGTTAAATTTACTCCGAATCACGGCGGGAGTGCAACAAATTGATTTACGAAACTATATGTAATGTTATGTCCGCGCCAACTTGTGATCAGTGCCACATTCAGCTGCATGCAGTACACGTGTCATACGCACTATACGCATATCACGCTGACGTACGATGAAATAGTCGAGCAGGTGAGCGTGACCACACCGTTTGTGCGTCCAGATTGGTATATCATCCGCACTCAGTGCAAACCGAGTGTTCATGATCGTCCGACCGTGAGTGGCACACAGTGAGGGCAGCCTGTCACCGTTCGTATTCGCTGAACCAATGCCATGCGAACCGATAACATCTGTCCCCACCGATGCATCAGTCCAACGCGCGCGTTGAAGTCACCCAGCAGAATTAGTCGGTCGCTTCTCGGCCCAGACCGTATCACGGAGGATAGCTGGGTGTAGAACTGATCACGCGTGTCATCAGGATAACACATGGTCGGACCATACGTGCTTATAAAAGTAGCAAACTTACCTCTTCCGAGTCGTAGGCGAACAGTCATCAGTCGCGCGCTGATGCCCATTGGTTCACCCAACAGCTGGCCATTCAGGCGATCGGATATTGCAAATCCGACCCCATGTTCACGTGGTGCTGAGGCGGCATTCCCTACCCAGTAGAATGTGTAGCCAGCACCTGCTTCATGCAACTTACCTTGCTCAGCGAGCCGGGTTTCACATAGCGCCGCAATATCGATATTGTAGCGCGCCAGCTCCATCGCGACCAGTGCAGTGCGTCGCTCCGGGCGCTCGCTCGAGTTCCGGTCCAGTAGTGTGCGCACGTTCCAGCATCCAATGCTGAATGCTTTACGCGCACGCATACGATTGCAATGTGGGCAATCGCACGCGAAGTGGTCGTTGTGCTTCGGAGGTTTGCTTGAGGAACTCCACCCGGAGCCTTTGGCTCAATAGCCTGACCCACAAGGCAGTGGAGAACAGATCCAGCTCGGGAATGTTATTGCATAGACAGATGGGGATCTGCTTCACGGCCGTCACACGCAGCCTTTGAGGTATTGGAACAATTATTATATGTTTGGCGACCGTAGTAGGATACGCACCTGCCACCACGGCCAGACGCAGGTGGGCTTGGCGGGTTTGCACCAATTTGACCAGGGGCTGCCTGGCTTGAGGCCGGCAGTAGCAAACCAGTGAACACCAGGAGGTGTCCTCCCACCGTCAGAGAAAATGCGTGGCACTCGTGCTCTATGCCAATCGAGCTGTGAGCTTATAACCCGTAAACCTGTTGTCTCCCATGGCTAGGTTTTACGGGAAGAGGGTCATCGACCACATCCTAACCTCCGAAGAGGATAGACTAGTATACTGGCAAGGCGCCCAATCCTGACAATAGAACGACTCGGGTCCTCAGCCAAAGCCTTCGATTAAATGAACACCCGAAAGGCAGCGGGTCTAGCACATGGTCAGTTCACTGACTCGTGCGGATTGGTGTCCTGGATCTTAGCAGGGAGAAGGGCAAAACCCAAATCCCACCCAGCGGTCGCCACGACGAGGCGCCCAGGACATGAGCAAATGGCACAACAGTAGCAGCAGTGGGTGGACCATCTGTCAGGATCTAGCCACCACCAGCCTCAGCGCACCATAGGCTCTCCCGCCATATATATATATATATATATATATATATATATATATATGGATAAAATTCATTACATTTTTTGGTTTGTTCTGCGTACTTGATAATCTTCTCCCAACTTACACACGTCGCTCATGCAAATTGTGGTAAACTTGCGTAATTTTATCGCGTGGTATTTTTTAAATAAATTTCGGACATTTTGTACTTATCGCTTATTCACATTTAAGCAGTTTCTTCCATATGCTCATTTAGCGAGTATTTATGTAGTCATATGCGTTTACTTTATTCGATATCCGCATTTCGAATTATTGGCTGTTGTTTGACATCACAGATGTGGCTGCGCTTGATGTGTATGTTGACAAGGTGCCTACCTGTCTATTACACACTACATCGTCCATACTGACTCCAGGAGACAGTTGGTCGTTGCTGGAGGGGACGGGGTGCACGGTTCTTGTGGCCGTGTTAGGCTCAACGAGTGGTTCCATGCACTCAGTGTGGAGCGGACTACGGTCCAGCCACCGCCTTGTGTGCAGTTGTTTCCCAAACTACAGGTTGTGGAACCTAACGTGGCGGAAGATCAGTGTGGATTCCGTTCGGGTCGCAGCACCATAGATATGGTGTTTGCGGCTCGTCAGTTGTAAGAGAAGCGCAGAGAACGACACCAGCCATTGTACTCGCTTTTTGTTAATTTCATCAAGGCGTTTGATATGGTGAAACGCGAGGCATCTTGGCTGGTATTGGGTAAGTTTGGTCACCCGCGTGAGTTTCTAAGTTTAATTGTTTGTTTGTACACGGATATGGAGGCGAGGGTGCAGCTGAGTAGAGAGACCTCGGATGACTTTGCAGTTGTCACTGGTGTGAAGCAAGGCTGTGCCTTGGCTCCTGAGCTGTTTACTATTTCATACAATGACGTCTTGTGCTTTTGATGCCACTTGTGCTCATGGTGTTCGTGTGGAGCACCGTATTGATGATGGGTTACTGAACATCCGTCGTTTCGGTGCGAGATCTCTAGTCTGTGAGACAACTATCCGTATGTTGCTGTTTGCTGACGACTGTGCGTTGTTTTCACACAGCGCGGATGAGTTGCAGCACATGACTAGTGCTCTGGCTTCGACAGTGGCCAAATTCGGGCTCAGCATCAACACAAGCATACCAGTCTGTCTCTTTCAACCTCCACCGGAGGTGTAATCTTCAAAACTGCCTTGAAGCAGTAATGGTGCTTAAGTATTGGAAACCACCGCCCGCTTCTGCTACCCTGGGATGGTGAATCCCACTGACCCGCAGCTACACAGTGTGCTTCGTATCCGCTTATCGAAGGCAGTGACGGCATTCGGGAAGCTAGATTACCGAGTGTGAAACAACCATGGGCTTACCATTGACACGAAGCTGATGGTGTACAAATCCACGTTGCTGTCCGTTCGTCTATACGGCAGTGAAACGTGGACGATGTACCAGCGAGATGTGAGACATCTCGAGCCGTTCCGTCAACTGTGTTTGCGACTGAGTTTGCGCATTGGATGGCGCGACAGAATTGCTGACACGGAAGTGTTGCAAAAAAGTGTAATATATGCAGTGGACTGTATACTTTTGCTGAGACGCCTGAGGTGGCTCGGTCATGTGAGCCGTATGGATTCAATGCGGATACCGAAAATCTATTAAATGGTCAGCTTGGTTTTTGGAAGTGGCATACAGGGAAACCGAACTTACGTTACCAGGACATGATCAAAGTGAGCCTCTCACTTTCTAACCTTGATTGCAGGTCATGGGAATCGAAGGCGGTTGATCGGCGTGCATGGCGCGATCTGATCACGAAGGCAGTTGCCGAGGTGCAAGCGAAAGACTTCATGTCTATAATGATGAAGCGGCAATTGCGGAAGCGACAGATGCCGATGGGTTGTACTCCATCGACATCGAGTGCATGGTGCTGTAGAACATGTGGTCGCGAGTGTGTGAGTCAGGTAGGCCTAGTGATCTATGAGCAAGGCCACTCGAGATCACTACCGAAGCGACGACGGTCCTGCAGCGAACGTGAACAGAACCGCCGCAGCCTTTGTAGGTACTCTGCACTCGACTTACTAACCGCGTGCTTGCATGCTAAGTCTCCTTATTTCAGGTGGTGGGTTTTCAATGTTGTCCTAATGCTTTTCTTTCTCATATAAATGTCTACCTGTACTCTCTTCTATAAAGTTGCACACGTCACTTAAGCCAGTTTTAGTCGGTTTCGATAATATTTTCGTGTTTGTGGCATTTCCGTAAAGAATACTTTCTGACCTAGCGAACTTATCTCCCATGCTTCTGTAAACAACTTACTTCATATGCTCATTACTTTAAGATATATGTCACCCTTCCCATATGCATTACTCGGTTTATTTTCTTTGTTATCTTCCTCTTAAGTGGTTGGCTGTTGCTTGATATCCCCGGTGTGGTTGCGCTTGATGTCCATGTTGACAAGGTGCCTACCCACTACCTCGTCCATCTGGCTCCAGGAGACAGTTGGTCGTCGCTGGAGGGGATGAGGTGCACGATTCTTGTGGCTGTGTTAGAACCAAAGATTGGTTCTGTGCACTCAGTGTGGAGCAGACTACGGTTCAGCCACCGCATGATGTGTGCTTGTTTCCCAAATACAGCGTGCTTGTGTTTGCCTGTGAAGGAGTGTGGGCCGGCACGTTGATGAAACGTGGCTCCCATCCACATGCCTCCTGGTCTTATTCCTTCGGGTTTACACTGGATATGGGGTGCGTGTTTGGAGCTATGGGTGATGCAGCGCAAGCCAGCCATGGTCCCTCTGTAGGCGCAGGCTTACTGTGACTGGCCACAGTGACAGGAAAATCCGAAACCGGATGCTGCCAACCATATATATATATATATATATATATATATATATATATATATATATATAGTGCAAACAGGGCATTTCATGCAAAGGAACGTCCCTGTTGCCAAACAGTCCCTTGTAAAGCCTTGATCATGCCAGATTTAGTGTGTCTTGAAGTATTTGAGAAGTTAAGTGAGGTTCATGAGTACATCATATTTGAGAAGTTATTTGTTTATTTAACTGCGTATTCTTTTTGCCCGCATCGGATATCTAGTCCCACTAACCGCATCCCAATACGTTGTCAAGCATAGCTGCTATCTTCTAACTAACCGAGAGCACTGAATAACATTGCTGGACTCAGCGCCCTTACAATCGTTTGCATGGATGATCAATTATGTTTTTCTTCATGAATGTGTCTTGCGTTTCGGTTAACGGTCATGGAGATCTAGGTCAAAATTTTCTTTAATAAGCGTACTTTGCAATCGTCTGCTAGCAACCTGGGAACACCCAATCACGAAGCGCGGCGCAGCGCCTCAGCTGCGTGTCTTTTGGTATCTATGTGTCTTCGTAAGGACCAAAAGGCAATTCATTTCGCTATCATCGTTCATTCAGTTCCACGTAGATCCCGGATGTTACGCCAGCTATAGCTGGAGTGGCACACTGATTCTTCACCCAGATATAAGTATAAGAAAGTATTACACTTAAGGTGCACGGATATGTCCGCATATCTAAACCCTACCTAACGCTGGCTTTGTTGACACAATTGTCTCTTATTTTTCCGCGCAGCAGCCTCATCTCCGGGTTCGATGACATGACTGAACGACATTTATCTACGTGTAAAATCTGAGACCATCTTCATCTCTACATTTTTCAGCAGTACCGCTGAACATTTGCCATGCGCGTATACATATTGTACCCATCTGCTCATACCTTCACAGACATGCATCGCCCCCATGGGATAAGCCATTTCTTTATTTAATTATCTCCTTCAACCGGTAGGATATGTCGCACGGTCTCACAGATTCCCATAGGGACCACAACGTACTGGCTAGCTGTAGCGAAACCTGGAAACGGGAACTTTTGCCGGAAGAATGCGATGTCTTGTGCCATAATGCAACATATCTCCAAACGTGCTGCCTTCTAACGGTAATCCACTAGGCAACTGCAGAACATTAAGAGAACTCGGAGTACGCTACTCAACGTCATGTAACTTTAAAGAACCGGTGAGCTACAGCACTGCATGTACAAGTGCATTACTCGGACGTATCTGTAGAACGATGTCCTTGGCAGTATATAAAGCCACACTTTACAAGCTCTGCGCACGCCCTCTTTTAGAATACTGCTCCATAGTGTTATGCAACGCAAAGAAATTAGAAAGAGGTGCAGTGGAATAGGACCGGAATATTTTTACGAAACAGCTATCGCCTACTCCACAATAAACTGCCGTAAAAGTGCAAACAATTGGTGCGGAATCTTTAATGAGTACGCCGCAGAATGATAACTTTGTTTTTTGTTTCAAATCCCAAAAGCTCCAAAGCTGATAACCATGAAATTTATGAAATTCCTGAACTAACATTTTGCTGATATAAAATATATCGAGCGTACCCAAGGTAAAAGGGCTTTATCCCTAAATGACATCAGGTGCAGCTACACAGAGTGACCTCTACTCGCTGCTTCCAACCAGTGAGCAGTAATCACTCAAATGACCACTGAACATCGATATCCCCCGCTCAGTAAACCATACATTCGCACAAATGTGAAAATGCAATATACGAGGTAACATTGTCCTATGTAAGTATGCGTTCGCATGGAACCGACTACCATAAACAATAAGATTCTCGGAACCCGTCACGACACTTCTTAAAAGTAACACGCCGGTAGATCAGTTGTGCGAGCAGGGGCCTGACCAATTTTAATTAGACAAAATGCGGCAAAAACGGGAAGGTTACTTCCATTAAGCGATGTGTTATACCGGTTTATAATGGTATGCTTTGGTGTGCAATGGGCCAACGCAACAATGGTAACTAATAAGGATGCGGAAACAGAAGGGAATACGGATAGTTTGGACCAGGTTCACGGAATAGGCCAACCGCATCAAAACAACCTCACTGCGATGGTGTAATCCGGTGTACACTGCACCTAATAAGTTCTGATGTCATAATGTGTGAGCACATGCACGGGCGTCAATTCATTCGTCATTTCCCTCATTCCAGAAGCACTTGCTGTTACAAAATAAATAAATAAATGAAGTTTCTGCTCGACAAAGCAAGGCACGCCTGTTCCGGCCTGATCGGAGGTATACCTAGTTGACTTCAGTGAAGCGGTTTATCACACGCATGTGTGCACATTTGTGATGTCCATTATCCTGATTATTTATATACCGGGTTTATGAAATCACACACTGTCAACATGTTCTGTGCTAATCGCATACAAGTCAAAATAACCACGTAAATGCGGTTACACGTAGAGCTTTATAATGAACAATGAATTTATACGGGTTAGGAAGCGTTGCTTTACAAGTCCCGTTGTATACTTGGTGGGGATATTAACATCACAATAATGATTATAAGGATAGTAAAATAGTTAATAATTTAAATAAGAAAATAAAGACTTATCGTTTGATCAGCTGTAGTCCTGCGATCCTCTTAGATTCACAGCACCTACAGTTAACAACAAATAATTTCATGGTGTACTCCAGGTGTGAGATGGAGACGTAGTGTTAAGTGACAAAGTGTAAGTGGATGAGTGCTTCGTCCAACCGTCTTTTAAATACTGTTAGTGTTGGTGCGGAGACGACCGATTCTCGGAGAGTCTTCCACGGGTGACAGACACGAATGGGAGAAATTTCTGCAGCACTCCCGACGACTGTATTTTTCTGCGAGTTTTAATGAGTCGACCCTCCGGTTTGTATTGCTGCTGAGTTGCAGTAAAGGGCAGCACACATGATGTGGGTCTCGCAGAATCAAGTATCCCTTAATCAGGTTACTCGTAGTCTCCGATAGCTTCCACGGAACACCCCCAATCCTTGCAGCCTCTCCTGGTAGGAAAGATTGCGCATTCCAAGTACGTTCTTAGATGCCTGGCGTTGTGGCTGCTTCAGTGCATTAAAGTCGTGTTTCAGCCATGGATGCCAGGCTTGGATTGCGTATTCGACATGGGGGCGAACATACGTACTGAGCATTTGTCGAAATACGGAGCTGTTTATTTGTCCAAACGCCCGTCGCAACAGCTCGACGTATTGTTTCCCAGTCTTAGGGAGCCATTTCGGATTGCCTGGAGCAACCCAAGTCATCTTGAACCAGGACATCCAAGTCACGTTCTAGAGTTGATTGTTGTAGTATATTCGTCAGCGTCAGCTGCCTCTGTCCAACTACTGCGTGCAATTAGTAAATTCGCTGTACATGACCGCTGTCGACGGAAACCTTGCTGTTCAGGCATGATGATGTTGCAGTTTTCCAGATAGCACACCACTGCATCGGAAAATATGGATTCCATGACCTTGTAGAGTATAAGAAGAAGGGATACTGTGCGGTACTTGGAGGGATCAATTCTGCTTCCCCCTTTGTGAATCGGGGGTATTATTCCAAGCTTCTACATGGCGGGAACTTGGTTCTGGTCTCAGCAGCGCTGGAAAAACTGAGTTAAGGTCCTACCAGTTGGCTTGCTGCTGCTTCCAGCGCCTCTGCACGAATGCCGTCAACACCTGACAAGCTGTGTTTGCGTAGCGGTCAGCTTTTGCAATACAGCCTCCGCGATAAAGTGATGTGGATTAGTCCTGTCGAGGAGAAGACAAAGCTTGGTAGATCGTCTAGTGGCAAGACCCGTTGTACCGTGGGGGCGTATTGCATCTGCAGCGCATTTGCAGCTTCCATAGATGTTCTTGTTGAGCCATCAGCCGTCCTGAGTGAAGGAAATCCTTGCCTCATATTTCGTAGGGTATTAACGTACTTGTACAGCAGTTTGTGGTTAGCACTGAAGGTTTTTGCGATGTTCTGCTGATAGGCTTCTTTGTCTTCTCTTAACAGTTGGGTGCAGTGGTTATGTTGGGTTACCTAGTTGTCCCAAGTGTCTGGTGCTGGAGCTTCTTTGTACACTCGCCATGCTGCGTTGCGTACTGTCATCCCTTTTCGAGTTTTGCTCCAAACGAAAGAAACGGATTTACACTTATTGCAAACTTTTATCTCTGAAGCCTCTGCAATCACCTGACATAATTTTTTGCCGAACTCGAGCCAGGCGACTTCCAGGGTTTCTTCTTCAATGAACGATCAAGTTGTGGCGCTGACGAGCTGGGCTAATTGATCGTAGCTTGTGATGGTTTGCACAGTCTCATCCTTCTGATTCAGATATTCTGCATAGCAGACGCAGTTGATACTGACCATGGCGTGATCACTGCGACACAACGGGCAGTCTAAAACCAACATATCAATCATATGCTCCTCGTTGGTAAGCACAAGATCTAACACAGATGGCTTGTTAACTGTTCTGAACCGATTGGGCAAAGTGATGTGATTGTAAAGAGGAACAGTAGTTGCAAGATCTTGTAGATCGGCTTTGAATTGTTCGCCTATCATGGCGGGAGTTCCTAAACAATGTATGTAGAAATCACTCATGATAAGAACGCGAGTGTACTTTGGTTGTAACCTGCAACTTAAAGCAGTCGCTAGGTTGTAGTCGTTTTCAGGTGTTGAGTTAGGGTCGCGGTAAACACCAAGACAATAAGGCAAGCGTCTCTACCTTTTAACTGCAAGCGGCAACCCAGAGAGTCGTGAAACTGCGAGTCTGAATCCTCCACGGCTTCGCACTGTAAGTCGTTTCGATAATACAGGATTACCCCTTCTCCTTTTGTGAGTCTGTCGTTCCGGATCAGCGACACGCCCAGTAGCGAAACTTCAGCGTCCATCATTGCCGTGTGCAATCACGTCTCGCAGATACCAATGACATCATATGACCCGGAAGCTTGGCGATCCTTCAGTTCGGCCAGTTTATTAGAAAGACCCTGAGCATTCGTATACAAGCAGGCCAGTTTCCCGGTCTCTAGGATCTCAAAGAGGGGTGAAGCGGTCACGTGTTGGAAAATGCCGACCGATGGGAGGTCGGCAGTTACCCGTTTCTTTGATGGGATAATGATACTTCATTTGCAGCTTGATTCGGCCAATGTGTCTCCCAACCTTCATTTTGACCTACGTCAGAGCCAGGTAAAGCAGCGATGAAGTTACGCTTCTGTACATTCGTCGGCATGCTTGCTGCTTCAGTTGCTGTAATATTTGTGCTGTGCAAATCTTTTGCGACCTATAACCGATTTTCAGAAGGAAGATGTTTCCGATTTCTCCGCCATCGATCTAAAACACCCTTTATTTGTTGCCCTGACTGAACCAGAAGTCTTAGGATTCTAGGGCCGCATCCTCTATAATTTGGTGAGAGAGGTATCCTGTTGAGCAATAGTGCCACAATATTATCCAAAAAAATGTTTTACGAATGAACCGCCACTGTTCTAACATGGTTTCCTGTCTCTTAAACATTGTAAGAAGCATGTTCTGTCACGCCATGTATGAAGATTGTATTCAGGCTGTCTTGCTTGCTGTGCCCCTGTTCGGTGTTTCTTTTTGATTATCGGGCGCTCCAAGGGACGTCAGGAGAGATACGTATCCCACAGGATCCGTGTTTTAGCGCGCTCGCGGAGAGCATAACGTTTTCTAGTTTTTTCGCTTAATGCAGCTGAGCGACATAGATATTGACTTCTCCATGCTTTCTGGATTCATCTGCCGTCGATAACCCCGTTTCATAGATGATAACAACGCCTTCACACTAATCTGGTCTTATTTTTCGGATATCCCCATATCTCCTGTGGTACTACGTCATGGGACGAGAGAGAACATGTTCGCTAACCGCATATTCCACGTCACGCAAGCCTGTTGCAATGGATACAGCAGTTTTACGTAGGTTGCGTGTATCTGCGCAGCACACAGCAGTTGATTTTACGTGGTTAGCCGAATAACTGAGACTTGGTACAATCTCTCAGTATCCACCTCTCTCTTTTGGCTTCCATACTTCTCATAACCTATTTAGCAATGAGTATTACTGTATACGGTGCTTTTTCTCTGCTGTGTTCTGCAGAGATGTAATAGATTAGGACAAATACCCTCACTGCGTTAGTCGTTTGGTTTATATATTTTCCATAACATTGTTGGGAACAAATATTATATGTGGTGATTTCGCCCCAGTGCGTTCTGCAACCGTGTGGTCAATTGCGAACAAATACGGTCGCTGCTTTCGGTACCCGTCTATTTCGATTATTGAGATTTTTCCCTACCACTGCTTACACGTTTGCCAACTGCGTTCCATTCCGCAGGAAGTCTGTTTAGTCGTGTTTGCATTGACATTCACTATTATCGGAGGTAATTGTTGCATTTATTACTGGTGTCCCTTGGCGCGCACAGCGGTTTCGCTGGTCAACATCATACTCCGGCTTAATCGTTAATTACCACTCTGTACTGAGTGTCATTCCGTGGTTCTCATGCTACCCGTCTCCGCTCGTTACGCAGCTGGGCGATGCACCGTTCACGAGCTGTACTGCTAACCATTGCTACTACGGTGCGATGAGGACAATAACCGCACATTTCTCTCGCCTTGGTATTGTGCTTCTTCCAAAGCACTTTCGTATAGTAAGGTTGTGCGACTGACATCTCGTTAACAAGCTGAAGTTGACGTCGTTGACGTCGGTTGGTGTTTCCCGACTGCTGGGCTGGAGTCGCACAGATGATGAAGACTTTTGGTTGGATACACTTGCTGATATGACGTAGAAACGGTCCCAGTGACGTTTGTGTTGTGAATTTCTTTGTCTACCCTTATTCCCTTAAATTATCCTCCAATTACAATCTCAGACTAATTGCGTAATATGATATTTAACATTAGATTAGTTGCTTTTTGGACATTTTGACATGTCAGTTTTAGTTGCTTGTCGTTTTCGAGGTGTGTTTCTCACAATTAGCTAGCGTGTACTGAGGATTATCCATGTTAACTAGCGATGCGTCAGCTCACATCTACACTCAGCGGATTCAAATGTTATCTATATCAAACAAGAATCCGATGCACTTTAGTATGTCCGTTTGTCGCGACAATCGTGAGGCGTCTAAAGTCATGACGCAAAAGCTGCCTGGAGTTTCCTGCACAAGCGGCAACTTCAGCTTGGAGTTCCGTGAAGTCTTTACAATTCCGTTCCTGTTTATTGCGGATTTCCACGAGAGTCACTGCTGGGACAGCGTCTGTACTTCGTGTTCATTAAGATTAGGACGCCCAGAGCGGACATTCTGACCGCTCAGCGTTGCAGTATTTGCATACTTGCTACACATGTAAAAGATTTGCAGAGACATTTAGTGGCTATTAATATATTAGTCCCACATTATAAATATGGGGTTCCATTTTGACATCTGTTATAGTTTTCGATGGAAAAATATTTGTGTTCAAGCTACCGAGAAAGTGCTCAGGTGGTCACAGTGGCCGCATTGGTCTAATTCGGTATTTGCTTTCCTATTCATACCCCGCTATATTTCGCACAATAAAAAAGTTTAGTGCTATTTACTCACAAGGACTCTTAGGAAGAGAAGTGCTGATGAATTTTTATAATAACTTGCAGCTATCTACTATAACCAGTCTGGAGACGAGAAAGAATATGAGGCTGATGTTGATTTCAATTTCCAGGAGCCCGCAGAATTTCACATCATCACTGATAGTCAAGTTTATGACCTCGGCACTCCTCATGAGGACAGTGGCCACAACGAAAACCATGAAATTTTATCAGCAGTTTCTGCAATCTGCAGCAAAGTTCACATATCAAAAGATGGTACATCGTTGTTGACTTCATTAGACTGGCAAACAACCCTTATTGGTAGGATGGTAGAACAGAATCTTTTCCAGACAAGACTACGACCACGTGCTCCAGCTAAGAAATGTGTGGACTTTGGTAAGGGAGCTTTCTAGTGCTTTTCAAATCATCACAATGTTCCAACTGCTGTGACGCACTCATGTATGTATTGAAGCAGAGTCCAGAAGAGTTTTGGACGTTAACTTTTAGTGGAACATAAGCGTTCCTGAGCTGCGTGTATTTATTGGGCTACTTTACATCAGCGGCTTTATGGGTTTGAAGAACATGCTAGTTAATATGCTGTAGTGCGATAAATACGCTTTACCTGTTTCCTTGGTAACAATGGGCAAGAATAAATTCAAGGGAATAATGAAGTTCCTTCGTTTTAATATACGAACAACCAGATGTGAATGACTGCAAACTGACAAGTTTGTTTTGTTCTCTTAATTCTGAAAGACATTTATTCGCAAATCACAAAAGTCAGTGCAGAACCATATCGAAGACTAGCAACTGTTCTTTAATAAATCCGCTGTCGTCGTTTTTGCCCTACGTGGCCAACAAACCTGATATATTCGGTATCAAGTTTTGGATTCTGACAAAAGTGGAAAGGAAATTTATCATGAGCCTTATGTCACCCCTCTGTAGTAAAACCTACAGTGTCACCTGTAACAACTTCGGCACAACCGTAGCATTAGAATTAATACTCTCTAAGCAAAATACAAGTGGTGAGAACTACTCAAATTAATCGAACCGAAACGCCAACAAGTTTGAAGCGTGTGGAGATTCAACACACGGCGAGTACTCCAAGACCCAATAGCGATATTCTTCAATTTATTAAATTAGCCTCTGTTGCGTTACAGACTGATACACTATAGTAACGAAACCATGAGCTTTACCGTTCCCGTTACCTCATGCCTCATACCCTTAATCTCGGTAACTAAAGCGATGACACAAGTTCATGATATTGAGTAAACAATAGCCAAACTACTGATGAGTAGGGGGACATTTGACGAAATTTTACTGATTCTTTTCAGAAGCACTAGCCTGGTACTCCAAATGGCAATCCGGAAAAGCACTAGACCGACGTTTCGCCATATTAGCCTCATCAGTGCTCCGCATTCACCGGCACCAACGGGAACCGTAGTAATGTTCGCCAACCCACCTTTCAACCGGAACCTAGGAACAAAATGCATTTACATGAACTTTCCCTGGATTGTTTGGGTGCGATTCGCCCTGTTTTGGAAAATAGAATGTAGGGTCAACAAACCTATGAGAAACCTAAGAGAGTTTATCTAGACGTATAAAATGACAGAAGCTGTATAAGAGGAGGTGCGGACAATTGCTTGGCTTCGCTCCCTCCCAGACAAAATAGGAAAAAGAGTGTAGTGACATGGGATCTAGCTGTACAAAATATTAGTTGCTCATGATTACAGCAACTTGGTTATATTTAGCTAGAAAATTCGATGGTGAATGCAAAAAACATTGGCAACTCGTTTGTGTGACTGGCCGTCATAAAGTCTTTGTGTCTCCAGAGAAAGTCTGCGAAGGAAATTCACAACCAGATGTTGCAAACACTGAGGAAAAAGTGTCCTTTCAACGGCAACATCAAAACCTGCATATCTCATCTTAAGACTTGTGATTGTAACGATTATGGTGAGCACCGCAGTAGGCCTTTCCAAGCGTCAACTGATCGAGCAACCTGCGAGACTGCCCATCAACTGGTTACGCAGGGCCGGCGAATATCCGCCAAAAAGATTGACCAAATATCGAACATCACACGAGAATATCTTGCGTTTGTTATCTCCACTCTACTGGACTTGCGTAAACGTTTTGCAAAGTGGGTGCCTAAATGTTTGATCAGCGATCACAAACAGTATCGGGGTGAGGTTGCTAAATTAAACATCGGGTTTCCAATTGGTCCACCACCTGTATATTCACCTGACCTGGCCCCGTCAGACTGTTATCTCTTCCCGAAATTAGAGAAAAATTTTGAAGGACAACGTTTGATGAGATTTCTATCAACCATGATGCTGACAGCTTGTTTGAGAGACAATCAAATGACTTTTATCTGATAAGTCTAGAAAAACTGCAAATAAGATGTACCAAACTTATCAAACCACAGAGGTGCATATGTTGAGGAAAGGTATCAGTTCGTGACTCTACCACTGTTCGTTCTGATCAACACTATGAATTTATCACCATCTCCACTTACGGCGGGTAACTTAGGTATGTGCTGCATCTTAATAGTGGGGACAGACTTTGATAACCAGCATGGCGGTTACAGATATACACGATTACTGGGATCGACGCGACATCACTTCGGGAGCAAGTAAAATACCCAGACGAGAGAGGCAAATCTACCGCTACCGTTGGAAACTCTCGGTGGTATACCCCATGCGCTGTAGCGTTATAGGATAGAAGAACCATCAAAGGAGGACGGTTATAATGCAGCATAACTTAGAGTCCGATTTCAAATTTAATTGCAATCGCTGCCCATATCTAGCCAAACTGTGTGTTTGGTAGGGGCAGCGAAAATGAGGAGGGTGCGTGAACAATAACTTGGGGACTCGAAGTGATTGAGGAATGTCTGACCGTGTGACTGTGACAAATAGTGCTATTTCTCACAGCCTATCTGATGTACATTCGTGCAACTTCCTCCTTCGCCAGAAATCTGTTGTGACGCCCGCCTGCTCAACATGCGACGAAGTGAAACTCAAACACCAGCCAGGACCCAGGGTTCTGAGACCATAGTGGAACAAATAGGTTGAACGCAGTTACTAAAGACCATAACCGCAGAGTTGCTAATTAATATCAATTGACACAACTCAAAATGGTTCAAGTTCAGGGTTTGGCTTGCTGCTGACCCCACATACATTCGCGTTAGACCTCTTTTTGAGTTTCATCTTCAAATGTAGATCGATCCAATGTTGCGCCCCGGCTCTCCGATTGAACGCGGGCTGTAAGTTGGCTCCTCTTAACATCACCCTCGCACAAATTGACGTACGACTTCCGTCTTGGGCCCAGCTGCATTTTGATATCAGGAGTTCGTACCCAATCAGAGCAGCGTCTTGACAGCATACTGGTCTATTCTGGGACGGCGGCTTTCCATGTACTGGCTGGCATACCAAAACTGTTCAACAGGATATCCAGGGGTAGCGGTCAACCGCTTGTTTTTATTGGTATGCTAGTTGGCCGAAGCCGATTCGCTTGCCTGATTCAAATGTTGTCCATCATTTTAACCTTATATAGGGGATGTCCAAATCTGCCTTAGATCAGAATTGTCACCCGTAGTGGTCCATTCGTGTAGTAGTCTCTGACCGAAACTTTCTGTCCTGTGTAGAATTGTCGTGCTTGGGTTCTATTTCATTAATTGTAGTAGTCCTCCATTCTCAGGTATTTTCTTGCAGTGTATCGTGCTTCAGAAGCAAAAGAACGTTCATTGTGCGAAGCTTTCGTCCCAACAACGCTTCCGCAGGTGATAGCTGCTTTGGAACATAGGGATTCGGTGTCGTCCTGTACATAAGTAGAAAGGCATCCAATATCTCCTTCATGGTTCCGTCTTCCCTCCTTTCCAGCAAAGCTCGCTTAAAGGTATCGACAAATTGTTCTGCCTGTCCGTTAAATGGTGGAGGGAATGGCGGCGAGCCTTCGTGCATAACGCCACTGTGAGCACAGTACTCGGCAAAACAAGAAGAAGTGGACTGTTAACCGTTGTTGTGACTAGCATTTCTGGCACTCCATTTTGGCTGAAAATCTTCCTCAGTATACTGATCCTTATGCCCCTGGTCACATGCTCCGTACAGAATACCTCGGGCCATTTACTGCCAGTGCCAACAAGGACAAAATACTGCTGCCCAATCACCGCATCAAAGAAAGCTGCATGCACACGCTCCCACGGCTTCGATGTTAAAGGCCATGAGACTAGTTCCGCTTTTCCGGGAATCTTACTCGAAAGTGCACATCTCTGACATGACTTTGCTATCAATTCCAGTTCCGAGATGATATTCGACCAGTAAAAGATACACCGCGCAACCACTTACACCCTGTTAGTACCCAGGTGGCCTCGATAGAACTGCTGTAGAACGCTGCAGCGGAGCTCCGAGGGGACAGCAACTCGTTCGACTAGCAACAGGCACCCATTGACGATTGACAGTTCATCCTTCCTCTGTAACAACTTTGCAACTCACCTGTCCGTTTATCCATGGGCCACTGTGTAGTGTGGTATTAGATAGCTTGTTGAATTACTGGTTCTCGGGTTAGTGCATCACGCAACATTTTGAAAGTAACCGGAAGATTTCTGCGATTCGCCAAAAGCACTAGGCACACTTCGGACTCCAAGGAAATCCCTGCGATGATTGATTAATCTTTCTGGGGTTGCTAAATTTTTAATAGTGCATCAGTTTGGCCCATGTCCTTTCTGGAGACATGCTATACCTCAAAGTCGTAGCCGAGCAAAGTGTTGGCCATACATCGCAGCCTGTTCGCTGTGTAGACGGGGATGTCTGACTTTGATCCGAAAAGTGCTAGCAGCGGCTTATGATAAGTAAGAAGTGTGAACTTTCTCCCCTAAAGCTTCTTGTAAAAGTTCTTTATTTCGAAAACTATCATTAGGGTCTCTTTCTCTAGCTGAGCATATTTTCCTTCTGCGGAAGACAGAGAAGTGGCGGCATGTGCAATTGCTCTTGCTGAACCATGTGCGAACTTGTGAACCATGGCTGCACGAATGCCATAGTTCGAGGCGTTTGTGGCCACCACAATCTCTAAGGTTGGGTAATAATGCGTCAACAAATGAGCGGAACATAGAAGTTGTTTCTCCTGATCTGTGACATTCTTCGGACCAGTTGCAGAGCTCATCCTTAGTCAATAATTCAATCAGTGGACCACGTAAGTGATGAATATGCGGTAGGAACGGGCTGTAATGGCTTATGATTTCTAGGAAGGATCTTAGTGTCGCAATATCTTTAGGCGGCAGCATCTGCTTGCTGGATTTGATGTTTGCTGGGTCTGGAGATTTGCGATTCCTGTCGATTATAAAGCCGAGAAACTTACTTGAGTCCATACAGAAGGTACAACTCTCAGTCACCGTCTGAATCCACACTCTACCACACGGCCAAGGACTCGATCCAACTTTTCGAATAGGTCATCAACATTGCCTCCGACTACGATGATGTCATCCAAGTATGCAGCTGCGCCATCGATGTCTATCAGCATTGTGTTCATGATTTGTTGGAATTGGCTGGTGCGCAGTTGACTCCAAACGGAAGACAGTGGTTCTGATACAAGCCTCGGTGCGTATTGATGGTGAGTAATTCTCGTGTGATGTTATGTACCTCAACTTGCATGTATGTGTCAGGAAGACCCAGCTTTACGAAACATTTACCCAATGCAGTTTTGCAAACAAATCATCCGGAAGCGTTAAGGGGTACTGATGAGCGTTCAGTGCAGCATTCAGCACCGTCGAGAAATTGGCGGATATACGCATTTGACCGTTCGGCTTTTTGACGACCATAATAGGTGCTGCCCAGGATGAGTAGTGCATCGGGTGAAAAACTACTGCTCTCTCTCGGCAGAATCCAGTTCCTGGGGAACTATCGGTGTTGCTGCGTAATGTACAGGGCATCTCCTTCGAAATACTGTGACGGCATCGGGCTTGAGGGACAGTGAAGCCTATACCTTCTTCACTTAACAACATCTTCCTGAATGACTGCTGCATACTCTTTAGAAGGCGCTCGATGGTAACTGTATCTGGACAGTTGCACAAATCTGGTTTATCGGAACGCCAAGCAGACTGAAACGCTCTATCCAGTATAGACCCAGAAGATTCAAATTCTGATGGCTCATGACGCAAAGCAATCCCCATGCGGTAAAGTTGGTATAACGATACACCTTCAACTTGACTAAGGAATCTCAACACCATACCTGATGCAGTGTTCGCCTTCAGACTGGTAGGTTTGATATCGAGCGACCCGACAATCCATCACAGTCTTTCTGGTATGACCGTGATATCTGAGGCGGTATCAATCTGCATGCGCGCCTGTCTTCCATTGATGCTGATGGTGATGTACTTAATTCTATCTCGGATATCAGCAGTACACTTGGCGTTCACTCTCCTTGTAGAATGGCCACAGGTCTTCTTTCGGTTATCATGAACGTGCCGGTAAGCTCGGTTGGATCTGCACCGGGTGTTTTGTTCCCCCGTCTACGGCACTTCTGGCAGATATGCTTGTTGAATGGACCCCAGCTAACAAAATGCCAGTCACCGCATTGCCAACAGGCTGATGGGGGCTTACCATGTGGGAGCTACTTGTGATCAGTGGCTGGAAATTTGCTCCTGGTAATCTACTGGACTGCGAATTCATTGGAATGCGTCTATTTTGTCCTTGATCATAGCTGTATTGTGTGTCAAATGAATGATTCTCTGGGCCTCTGCAATGGAAGTTTGCAGTGTGACTTCCGGATCGTGCTCCAACAGCCCCAATCTTAGTCCCTAGCTCGGCATCCTTCAGAGATTGTAAACTACACACCAAAAGCAAACACGCAAATTGAGCTGCAGTAAGTGATTTCAGCATGAATTTATGGCACTCTCGTTTCACGGTCGCTGTATGGCGATGATACTGTCGTTGTGCCGTTTGCACAGTTTTAAACAATTGTACTGATTGATAGAAAGTGATGCCTGATCGCCGAGCATTTCCGAGAGTCGGGAAACTGTTTCCTTAAAATTGAAATCTTGAACGATCTTTGGCAAAATGTAATTGATCTATCTGTCGTGCTCCACAGTTCCGGGTTTGCGCAATAATAGTTGCACTTTTGATGCGTCGTCAAGATTAACCAGTTGCGTGCTGAACATATCTTAATAACGTTTGAACCACGCATAAAATATCAGCCCCGCAGCAGGATCAAAAACCAACTGATTGACACTGTGGACTGGTGCAGCGACTAAAGACTTTGTCAGCATCGCGGACGGCTGCAAACTGGAGCGACAGTGTCCTTGTGAGAGTCTCGATCATTCGTAGCTGTGCGGCCTCAAACTGCTGCTGTAGCAAAATAGTTTTCAAGTCTACTGCTGAGACAGACATCTTGATTAATTCTACCTCGCGTCGCCAGAAATCTGTCGTGCCACCCCGCCTACTCATTACGCGACGAAATGAAAACACCAACCACTAGCCAGGACCGAGGGTTATTTGCACGGCTTGCTGAACAACCTACTCGTGGTTCCAGCTGGGTGATTCGGGACTATCCCGTCCCAGCGAATGCTTCGGCGGTAGTGTTCTGGGACGTGGTGGGTTTTCGCCTGGCAAGTCTTCTCCCTATAAAATGCCACATATGTCCGTTTAACAACACTGCGACGTGACGGATGTGACTCGCCACTAAATAAAAGCACTGCCTCTTGTTTCTCTCTGAGTGGCATTGTAATTCTAGGGTGTGTTAGGTCCCTGGTCCTATGCGGTCCTAAAGGTGTATGAATCACTTGTTTGGTCACCAGCTCTCAACGGGTTACGATCCGTTCAGCGCGCTGCTACCTTGTACGTTAGATCCTGGATCAGAGGCTCGAGTTTGGGCCCCTTATGACAACCCTCTACTTCGGCCTGGGCAACAGGCTAGTGCATCGCCCACTGACGAACCATTGATGGATCATCCCCTTCCCCCAACCAATCAAAAACATCAAGAAAGTCAAAAAAACGAATGAAAAGTGGACAAACATTTTGTTTGTTTTCTTTCTTCATTTCATCTAACCTTGTTTCCCTATTCCGCCATGGTTTCGATGGCACAATATCTGTACACAGATTGTGATATATATATATATATATATATATATATATGGGAATAAATAGGTCGAAGGCAGTTACCAAACACAAAAACTTCGGAGATGTTGATTAATAGCAATTAACATAACACAAAATGGTTTCATTTAAGGATTCAACTTGCTGCTGAGACCATATAAAATTTCCCTAGACCTCTTCTTGCGTGTAACCTGCGAATGTAGGCACGCTTGTACGCTGACTGTAATCTGGCTCCCCGTAACAGTACAGCTAGCACAAGTTAGATGCCGAAAGGAAAACTAATCCCTACACCAACCACAAACAACCTACTTTACAAAAAGTAATGTGGATACAAGTTTGCTATGGCCTTATAAGCAAATCACGAAAACTGACTGTTGAGAACTCTTTTTGTATATTTCATGCCCAAGCATTTAGCTGTTTACTTTTTGATATTTTTTATCCAGTATGGGCATACGTACTGTACTTGTGGATGCATGTATATTTCCATGAAAGATGATTCTAGAAATACGATGTCTGATCATTGGTACCAAATCGGAGATGCTACAGCGTAAATCACCGGTGGTGTTCCGCTTTCATGACAAAAATCATCAAGCCGACACTACGACTCGCAAATGTTAATTGGATTAGCTTGATTTTGATATAATTGTTGCGGCTGATATTTCAGTATTCATGTGCGGGCAATGTGTATTCAGTCAGCTTTATTGGAAAGCTCATAGTGTTTTTAAAATGTCTTAGGAAAATAGCAGCCAGTATCCAATTCATGAGGTTATTATGGGAATTAGCCCAAAAAGCTGCAGGTGTCAGATAATATATAGAATGTTCCCACATTGGGATCACAGCATTAATGGGCAAGTCACCAAAGGATCAGTATCAAAGTATTAAGATACTAGTGGCCCCAGTATAGTGTGTAGCGCCCAAGAAGATAACTCTTATCCATCATGTACAATTTACTTGTTGACCGATTGTACATTACTTCTTCTTGTTTTAATCTTACAACCGGCTCGACACACAACTGCCTTGTAAGTTATCGCGCTTACGTGTACGCTCTCTCCTCGCTTCATCTGTCCGCTTCTTGTTGTAGCCCATCGAATACAGTCCGCTGTGTCCGACTCCAATTGCCTTCTGATATCCGCGCTTACTTTCGCGCACCGTCTCGCACTAGTAATAACTAGTCCTACAAGTGCCAGCAGTTGAGAGTTCGTCGCAGCGCATTTCAAAGCAGGTAGTCCTTCACATGTACGGAAAAGCAGTAGGTTGCAATTTCAACCTGTTGGGTATTATCAGTAGTGCGCGTCCATCGGATGCGTCAGGATTCAAACCCATGACCCCCAGCGGCTTGCATCGCCAGCCAGAAGCTTATAAATACATTAAAGTATAATCTACCAAGCATTGCATTCAGATGCATTTCTTCTCATTATCACAAATAAGCTATGGCGCATTCCATGGTTGGCAAATGTAAAATATTCTGGTAAGTAGAGCGGCTAATTTCATTCTGTGGTTGGAGAAAGGTCCTTGGATAGAAATTGGACTAGCACATATACATGTTAATAACCACAGCGATGATACAACGGAACAATGGTTTATTACGGGCAAGAAGCATTGCTTAACAATTCTCGTGGGATGGAAATTATTGCGAAAATCAATTGCATGATAAAGTGAAAAACGTTGTGGTGGACTCACCATAGACTTAGCTAGAATAGCGGAGATGAGCGCGTATTAAACGTATTAATGCATAAATCCATTGGTTACGCGTTTGGCAAGCCACCGTTTGATTGCGCTTTGTATCCCCTGGCTAACAAGCCATAAAATGAAATGTAAGTGAGACAATGCATCGTCAACACGTTTCTTAAATACCGCCAGATTTGGACCAGAGAGACGACATAATTAGTGAGGGCGTTACATGGTTGGCACACGCGGAGGGAAAAGAAATTTCTCCAGCATTCTAGCCAGCTATACTGAATTGTTGGTTTAAGAGGGTGACCCCTTAGTTTATTGTTGTGGTTCAATTCCAGCAGCGGGTGGCAAATGTCGTTTGGGTTTTTCAGAATTCGGTAAACCATTATGAGATCCCCCCCAAAAGCCGATATCGACTGCTGTACATTCTTAGAGATTTTAGTCTAAGCTGATAGGGCAGACGAAGGAGACCCCTGACGTTCTTGGTTGCCCTTCGTTGAGGAGTCTCGAAAGCAACAAGATCCTGTTTCCGTCACGGCTACCATGCCTGAATAGCAAATTCCACTTGCGGTCGCACGTACGTGTTAAGCTTTTGGGGAAAGATTGAGAGTTCAAACCGACCGACGGTTCTGCGAAGCAGTCCTAATTGTTGATCGCCGGTTCTCGTCTCCTTCTCTGCTTGTTTTGCAAACCCGAGATCTTCCTGTACCAATACACCCAGGTCACGCTCCTGAGAAGCCTTCTCCAAGGTGTGGTCTCCAAACATGTAAGCGCCTACCGGTTGGTGACGCAGACGAATCACCTTGCAGTTAGCTAATTCCACTAAAGCAGGTTCCACGTTGACCATTCATAAATGCAATCTAGGTCATGTTGGAGTAGATCGTGATCTGGCTTTTTACTAATCACCCGCCATCTCTTGAGGTCATCGGCGAAGAGCAGAAAATTTAAGATAACCCTTGTCAGGTCGTTGATAAACACCGGGAATAACCGTTGTCCCAGCACTGAGCCTTGTGGGACACCACATTCCACCTCAATTGCGTTAGAGAGTGATCCCCTAACACGCACTTGAAGCGTCCGTTGGTAAAGGAAGTTGTCAATCCAACCAAGCACGGGATCTCCTATTCCGTAGCTCTGTAGCTGTTGAAGTAGGATGCGGTGATCCAACCGGTCTAGGGTTTTGGCGAAGTTCGCAGATGACGTCAACTCCTACCCCATCATCAGCCACTTCCGTCCAACAGCCTCATGCTATCAATAGTTTGGTGGGGCATGACCGGTGTTGACGGAAGCCATGCTGCTCCGGAGCAAAGATGTTGCATATTTCCAGATAAAGAACCAAAAATCTAACTCGAGCTAAACTTTTTTTTGGATAACTACAACCAAACATATGAATAAGCAAAAGTTGAGAGACACTTGTGAGACAAGCGATATGGGAATGTAGCGCAAGATACAAACTCAATTCGGACCAAGGGTTACTTTGGAAGGAAGACAGAAGAAATCGGTCAATGGGACCGTATCTCTCAAGCAGATAGACATCGGATGTTAGCATCCTTTCTCACTGCACTCCATGACGCGTTTCGACCTTGTTTGCTCTCATCTGATAGAGATAGTAGTAGGCATCAAAGCAAGAGGCGTTGGAATGCCAGCCAAAAACCCTACCACATCGACCTTTGAGTATTTTTACGAACAGCGCTTGTCGCAACGGTTCATGACTGATCGGTGTGTCATTTGGAAGCACTAGTTGTGTGATTAGATTGTGACACTCAATCGGAATGTGGATTGCCGTGCCTACTGAAGTGAACCTGAGCCAGATTGATCCCTGGGACTGTGACTGCTGACACAGATGAATATTCGGTGTTGCTCTTCCGAAAATGCAGCACTGCATGACCGGTTTCGCACGCATTTACACTCATCTGCTAACAATGCTGTGCTGCGTAATTTTCTCAAAGTCATTTTGCTTACAGATAACTACGAAGCATAGGAATGGGCCTACCCATTGATGTATGGTTCTCCTAGCAATTTTTTGTTATCAGCTAATGGTCTCATATGGTCCTTTGAACGGTAGACATTTTGTGAGAAGGTGTTAAAACGGCTTCGATAGATCGGGATGACTTCCATTAGAAATTGACAAACATCCATCGTTTACTAAAAATGCCGTTTTACGTCGACCATATCTGTTTACATCTCCCGCAATTCTGAGGATAGTGTTGTTAGCCACTAATGGGTAGTCTTTCCACAACTACGTTACCATGAGAGAAGCAGAAACACAAGACTACTGGAGGTCGATCAATCTGTTTATGTTTTCAATCATCCAACCAAAGCAGTTTTTATCTTCTGAGATGTCCACAACTCAGAAAGACAAAGAGCGAATTGCTAATCTGCGCAGGGATATGAGTAGGGACAACTGGCCGGGATCGATTCGGTTGCCATCAGTTGTCTCATTTCACGGTGCTATGCGACAATGTACTACAACCGAGTTGCTCGACTGGAGCAAAACGACTTTTACACATATTCGGTGATCATCAAAACAGAATCTGTTGTGCCGCCCCCAATTGGTTCCCCACCTCATGGTAATGAGAACACCAAAGACTAGTCGGACCGAGAATTGTAACGTGTTGGAACACAGTGATATAAATAGGATGAAGCTAAACTATTAAACACATCATAACCAACAACAATATCGAAGATGCTAATTACTAGTAATTAACACTACTCAGGCCGGTTCAGTTCTTAGTCGAACCCCACAGAAATTAGCATTCGGCCTCTCATTGAGTGTAATTTCCTGAGGGTCGAGTAATCGGGGATTCGCTGATATCGGATTCTTAATAACTTCTACTTTTTAAAAGTGGTCAACCTGGGAGTTGCATGGCTCTTTGTCTGCAGGAATCCACGTGGGTCCACTTGCATCCGCGACAATGGTGGTTCAAGTTCCGATCAAGACAACGGTGTCGTCCGTACAGGTGACTTGTAACCACACAAGCGTTAAGAACAGGTCCGGCCACTATTGCTGACAATAACAGTGGTTTCAGAAGGCACAGCACTTATCAACTATTTGGGTAAATTTAACTAGGTAATGCACTTGGTTCCGAGCAGATTATTATCCGTACTAGTTGGTGATTAGATAGTTCCACAGAACTGCTGATGCTTGCACCTGCGTTCACAATCGATACTTCCTTTCAGCTGAAGAGATTCTCCTGAAACATTTTGATCCTTTAGAATGATAGTTTTGACTGACGCTGTGTCAAGTCTTACACTGCTCAATAGAGACATTGTCCTGATTGTATGCCTCGTTTCTGGTTACATCAATAACGGAACATTGTGGCGCTTCACTGTAGTGCGCTTTTCTTCCTTAAAATGTCTGTGCGAAATACTGCGGAAATCGTCTTCCTCGTTACGCCACAAAACCTGGTCCTTTTGTATTCGGAACTTGTTTGTAACTTTATGGTAGACATGCGAAAGCATTTGTCTGCTTGTTGGCAGTGATGACTTTTATAGACCCGAACTCTTGCAGGTTGCTCTCCCCAACGTTCCAAGATGCAGTCGGGGGTCTTTGGTCCGGTATAACTTGATTCACATTTGCGCCACAAATGACTGTATGACAGAACTAGGGTTCTTCTCTGCGTTCGAAAGCTTTACTCATTTCTGAGTCATGATCCAAACTGAGCAGATTGTGGCCTTCAACTACAATTTCCTGCGTTGGAAACCTCGGTTCCGGTTCCTAATCCACTTGGATGTGTAGGTTTTCTGATAGCAAGTGAATTAACTGCCGCTGTGACGTTTCATACTAAAGATGCTGCTACTGTAGGAGGAACTGCATCTGCTCGAATGAAATGGCCATGATTTTTCAACAACTCAGGTCGTCAGAATCTTTGGTGTCGCCCCCAACCGGTTCCACGCCTCAGGGTAATGAGAGCACCAAAGATCAGTCGAACCGAGAATTGGTATGTCTTGGAACACAGCGATATAAATAGGACGAAGCTAAACTATTAAACACATCATAACCAAAAACAATATCGAGGATGCTGATTACTGTGAATTAACACTTCGCAAACCGGTTCAGTTCTGAGTTGAACTTTGCTGTTTAACCTCATAGAGATTAGCATTCAATCTCTCATTGAGTGCAATCACCTTAGGATCGAGTAATCCGTGATTCATTGGCCTCGGATCCTTATATGAAACCTTGTAGGAAGCGATCTGTACTTAGTGATCGTGTAGCATTATATCCTAGAGAACATTTGTTCCGCAATTTAGTAGTGTGAAACCAGATGAAAAACACACCTTTGTGAAACCCACAGGATGGCAAATAAAATATAATAGCAAAATCAACATGTTCCCTAATCGAATAGAAAATATCACCAGGCCAGTTATTGGACTTTATCATACTCTTCTATAGCATTTATCACTTCGTTGAAAGTCTAATGTTGTTTCGAATGTCGCTATATTTGCTGCACTCACCACATGTGACAGAAATACATGCCTGTGTGAATAGATTCGAAGGGAGAGAAGAACCTTCCTACAAATCGTACGGAGTGTTTCATTACTAGTTGTAGATCAAAGCCTCGGCACTCGGGGCTGATACAGTAATGTATAGGGGGTCACCTTCCCTTGGTATCCGGGATATGAGAATGTGCTCTTCGCAAAGCCGTCAGCCTTCTGAGAACATACCGAGTAAACAAAGGCGCATTTCTTAGTTGAGACCGCATGATCCATCGCCTTAGTAGCTCTTCTCTGGGATTACACCAAAAGACGACTGATTCGTTTTAACCATGCACACCAAGCTCGAACCGCACACTCAACTTGGAGACGGATATAAATGTTAATTAGCGGAGGTACTAGCGGTCGCCCAAAAGTAACGAGAGCTTACTTTAAAAACCTAACGTTAAAGTTCGCCACCAGTGCTGCCCCCGAGGTTGGACAGAAGTACTCAGTCTCTTTCACTGGTCATGTGTTGTTGAAGCTGTTGCGCATTGTCATCCGGTGGCACTTTGCAGGATTCAGTCGGAGCTGGTTCAATTGCTCCTATTCTTGAATCTGGTCCAGGCCGTCAGAACATAGGCACGATCAGATCTTAAGCTAATAATTGTCCATATCTTAGAATAGTATGCAAATATTTGCATCGGAGAATGAATATTTCCTGCGAGGTCATTGATCTAGACAAAAACATAAGCGGGCCGAGGACAGATTCTCGCGATACACCACTGGAGACACAAAGGCCTTCGGATCGGATATCCACGATGCTTTCCTTGTTTGTTCTCTCCTGAAGGTAACCTTCCAACCAGGTGAGCATGGAACCATTGATATCGTGCGCACCGAGCTTTCGAAGGAGAACTAAGTGCTTGACTCTATCGAACGTCAAAACAAAGTCGAGGTAAAATCACATCTAGGAGGATTGTTTCGTCAGCTGCCCTGGTCCATGAGTACTGAGCAAGAAACAGATTGATTTGACAAGGTCGTCTGCGTATGTAGCTGTTGGAGTTTGGGAATGAATTTCCGGACTTTTAAAATACTGCGTCAATAGATCGGCGATCCTCGACTCCATCACTTATGATAAAACAGCAAGGAGAATAATAGATCGGTAAATGTCAGGCTCCGATCGTTTGCCTTCTTTGTCTATGGCGGTGACAATACCATATTTCCACTCAGATGGGAGGGTATGGGATTCAAGCAGATATTGAAAAAAGCTGCGAGGCATATTGCTATGGTGGAGGCAGGTTTTTTAGGAATCTTTGGGAAAGTCTTGTCTATTCCTGGGACACTGTTTCCTGGCAGAGACCATAATTTGCTTGCGACAGCTGAAAGAGTAGTGATTACACTGGCTAAGTCGACGACATTTACTAAAGGGAAACAGGGGCAAATTTTGCATGGTATTTGTAGCCGCCTATCGAAACTGCAGGAGTGGGGCATTAGCTGCATCAACAGCTGTCATCCTTAGGCCACTGGCTATCTTTAGTGGTGGTATGCCAGCCTTAACTGTACTTTTCTCATTCAAATGACTATAAGGCACTTGGTTGTTGTGCGTAAACTTGAGTAGCATGATCCGCCGTTTGTACTGGTTGGCTCTAATGAGTGACATACAGCAGGTTCTAATCGTCTTGCCATTCTTCCCTGGGGTATCACATAGGCGTGGCTCACGCTGACTACAAACCTCCTCTCTTCTATTGATCCGTGTACGCGTTCTGCTTCGGATCCAGGTATTGGTCCGGTGTAATACTCGGAGTGGTACAAATTTTGAGGTTGCCTCTATGAGCCCGTTATTTTTACGTGTTGATTCATTACATACATCGTTCGTCGAACTGTACACCTGGAAATCCCAGTCCACGTTGTCGCGAAGTGGTGAGTTCGAAGATTGTCTCATCATTTGTCAACAACGCTGGAGTAATATACACGGCTGTATGGTAGGACTCAGTGGTCGGTACTACCTAGTAGAAGGTCGTATGCAACTAACTCAGCCATCAAGTCTTCCTTAGTCAGGGTTAAGTTCAGAAGTGATGACCTGTTTGAACCGCAGTCTCTGGTTGGTTGATGCACATGTTTATACAAAACGGTTATAAGCATGAACCCGAGAAGTTCGGATTTGAAGTACAGCTTGCTGGTGAATGTTGATAATATTGAAGGCACATTGAAGTCGCCCAAAAAAGATAGTGCGAATACTTTTCTTGATACAGCATCCTCAAGAGCGTTTAACAGAATGTCATCCGCTATAATTGAGGAGAACGCCGCCTCTTGGTATGATTGCGTAATTGCCCGATAAGATTGTCGCTGGCACGGTTGGAGCACGCCTACAATGACAACTTGTAATGCTGGCCACTCGAACGGAGTTGCGCTGACCTGATGTCGCTAGCTTAGCCGGTAAGACGGAAAATTGAGCGTGCGTGTGAACGATCCTAGCCGCACGTGTTCGGATAAACGCTGAGCCCTCGGAACGGACGCACACGAGAGGGGGTTACGATAGACGCGGGCTAATGACTTAGACGCGAAGGCTGGCCAGCTGACGACTCACACGCAATCAAGTGACCCGAGTGACTCCCAACTGAGGAGAAGAGAAAGAAAAGGCAAGTGGTGCTCTGTAGGCTCTTATCCGACCAACAAAGGGCGATCACAACCAATGCACTGGGTTATTAAGTTAGGAAACACAGTCACCACGAAGAGGTGGTAGTTTGCAAACGACCATTGTCAAAAGGTGCGCAGTTTGGGCCGCGTCTCGGAGTGGCTGAGCTCTGCTACGTTGTGGGGAGGAATTGGACCCCGCTTCCCGCAGCCATTGTTCCGGGGTTTCTGGTGCGTTTTTGCGTGATTTTTGACGGACCGCAACACCACCCTTTGAAGAGAATGCGTACCGCTTCTGGCGAGGATTGACATGGAGGGATTTCGGTGACCTCCGGATTCTTTCCGTTTGTCGGCAAGGCGGGTTCTCCAGACGCGGCGGCGTTTGAGCGGCTTCGACCGTGGTCTTTCGTTGTGTGGCCAATCCAAATGTATTATGGAGGAACCGGCGAGGAAAAACACTCAGTCAGTTAGGTTTACCTCACATATAAAAGATCCTGATGCGCCTAAAAGTCGGACAACCGTAAATAGCGTGGTATGCCGAAGTGCACGTTTACGTAGAGTCCGATCGTGTATAGAGCAGGCAGCGACGCGCACAATCACAACAATCCGGCGGCAACCAAGGTAGAACAACGGAAGACGAGCACGAAACCAAGTGTGTGTATATATCGTTAATTAAAACAAAGCTGTACAACTGCAGCGAAATAGGTAAACGTGAAAATGAAAAATAAGCAAATTATTTACAATCCCTACAGTACCCCCAGAGCGAGCACTAAGGAAACGCTCGACAAAGTTCATACGGAATGTACTGAGCAAGCTTAGGTGGAAGAAAAACAACGCAACCAGAACGTGTGTGTGTGGAGCTGCGTGTAGTCGGAGGGCACAGAGGACTCGATGAACGGGCGTCAACGTGTTGTTGGGTACGGGGTAATGAGTCAGGGGCGGGTGTATGCTGAGGGGAGGAAACGGGATCAGTACTATCGACTGTAGGTTCAACGTAAGCTGGTTTGAGTCGGTAATGCTCTCGGCTTCTTTTGATCCATTCTTATTAAACACGAAATACTTAAGTTTTCGTCATAAGACCTGATACGGTCCTTCATATGGTGAAGTTAAAGGTTTTCGGACGGCGTCGACGCGGATGAAAACAAGCGGACACTTGTGAAAATCGGGGTGAACTTGCTGTTTACGTAGGTTAGGCCGCGTAGACGCTGGTCGAATGGATCGAAAATGCTGTTTGTGGCGTTCAGCGTACGAAGAGGGGTCTTGTTCACCGGTGGTGCGAGAGTAAAGTACCATCTCACCAGGTAGTCGGATGGTGGTCCCGAACATGAGTTCTGCAGGGCAGCACCCAATGTCTTCTTTGGTTGTATTGCGAATACCAAGAAGGATCGCAGGTAGACGCTCAGACCAGTGTGAGTCGGCTGAACTAGCCATGATGGCAGCTTTAATTGTCGATGAAATCGCTCAAAGAGGCCATTGGCAGCGGGGTGGTACGCGGTTGTTCTTAGGTGAGTACAGCCTAATAAACGACTGAGATCACGGAACAGTGTGGAACTGAACTGAGTCCCTCTGTCGGCAATGATGGTGGATGGAACACCAAACAGTGAGATCCAAGATTCAACAAAAGCACGGTAAACAGACTCCGTAGATGTGTCACGTAAAGGAACAGCTTGTGGCCAACGTGTAAAACGGTCAACACATGTTAGAAGATGGGTGACACCGTTGGAAGGAGGTAAAGGGCCAACAATATCTACATGAACGTGTCTAAAACGTGCGGCAGGAAGTAAAAATGTACCTGGAGTAGTTGTAGTGGACTCGGACCCAAAGGGAAATAAGGATGAATAAATGATGATCAGAAATGACAAGACTCACAGATGGGTTTCGACGTGGGTTAGAAGTCCAACCACATGAAACTTCCTAGTCCTCTTGCGTCAGCCACTCTGATGGATGGCAAACGACGATGGTGAAATTAGTTGAGACGGAACGAGATCTGTAGATGAATATTGCTCTAGGTTAGAACGTAGTGACCGACAATGCCATAAAATCCTTAGCACAAGAACACAGAGAGAGCACGTCGATTTGCCCGCGTGGTTCAAAAAGTGTGTTATTGATCAATCAAAACAAGTATACAAGGTTAATGTACAAGAATTGGTTGTAACAGGAAAGGAATGCACAATGAAAGATAAGTAAATTTACAGGCGCTACAGAACTCCCCTAGGGCGCTGGAAAGAGAGACAACGCTCCATA
>OX104062.1:1749105-1793022 GCA_944474145.2 Dicrocoelium dendriticum
AGGCAGGATGATGTCTGGTTCTCGGCGGGTATAAAAAGTATAAGGGCAGGATGACAGCAATAGGTGTGTGGGTTGGAGGGGGTTTTATCGGGTGGCACTAGACACGTGGATACTAGGGTTTTAATAGAGTGGGGAGAGGGGGGCACTGACCGTCTGTCTGTTTGCCAGTTAAGATGAGAAAACAAAAACCACCTGGTGAGTAGTCCCTTCGCATTATTCATCTTCAGACTCATACCATGATGTCGATAAGACCACCCGAAAATGGTCTTGGCCTCGCACTGATGACGAATGAAACGTTCATTTTTTTTATTTATCTATATGTATGGGGTTACAAATGCAGATAGACATGCTTGATACAAATCCGTCGCGTAATAAATGAAACACTGGCTAATTAAAAGTTACGGGCATTCTGAACTTCTCACCATAGACCTCATAATCATCCGCTTTAGCGGGGCAGGTAATGTGCCCAGGGTTAATGTAATTTCTGTTGAGAGCATAACCGTGTTACGAATGATGGCATACAGATGTATTCCCCGGTTATGAGTGTAAGGAGGACCTGGAACCTTTGACGGGTACGGCGGACATCCGTCTACTACTCTAAAGTGACCCCCCAGATGTACTTCATGTCCGCTGTCGACAACATGACCCAGGATAGAGCTACTAACCGCCGTAGTGCTACCTCCATGTAGCACAAGGGCTTCGAAACTAATACATAACCATTGAGTCCGTTAGCATCGGAAGCTTATCCTTGGTTCCGGCCACAGTGCACACAAGGGAGACAGGAAGTCTACGCAATCATTTTGGCGGCAGTACTTACGGTTATACAGCATTAGCACGCTCCATGTACAGCGAAACACTGGAGGTCGTAGCTAACGGGTACGTATACATAACTTCATTTTTGACTGCGTTATATAGTAGCAAATGTTGCATATTTTCCCCAATTACGGGGACGTTAGTAAAGCGCGATACAACGTCAAAGGATAGCAACATTTCGCCGTCAATTTCACCTGTAGGTATGCGTTTCAGGAATTGGAAGCTGTTGCGTATACTGTCAGTTGCACGGTGTTGGCGCACCGGTTTCAGTATTTACACACTGTAATGAACGAAGGTATGCTAAGGTCAGTTAAACATTGCTAACATGGGACGCAGTGTAACGGTTGCGTTGTGAAATTTATGCAAACGGTACATCCTTAGAACGTTTCTGCCACAAGGTTTGAAGATGTCATACAGGGCATCGGAAATATACCCTTCAGTCCGAAGTTCTTGCAGGGTGTTATTGATCTACCTTTCCATTTCTTTCGGGCAGTGCATTTCAGTGCTGCATGAAAAATTCGACCCATCCTTCAGTATACCTGCCAGGTCATTTATGTAGTCTTTTCTTTCTGTGGGGACGTGTGCCCTAATTGCGTCGTGGATGTGAGCGGCGATGGAGTTCCAGTGGTCGTCCGCTGTGGGGGTTTGTGCTGCCAGGGACCAGTCGACTCGTGAGAGGAAATCTTTGATGGCGTCATAGTCCGCTCGACGAAAGTTAAGCCTGATGGGCAGTGCTTTAGCGTTGAGCGTGACGTTCGCCACCACACGAAAACTGATAACTACATGATCACTTGCACCAACTGGGGCGCTCAAATTAACGTTGTCAATTAGATGTGGCTCGTTGGTGAGCAGCAAGTCGAGTTTCGACGGGTTTTGACCGTCTCGCCACCGAGTGTACTGCTGTACGTGTTCGGTTAGGCCATGTTCTAGAACACTGGCAAGAAACTCAAGGCTGTGCTGACTGCGAGCTTGGCCAGAGGTAAAGTCTATCTCCGGGAAATTAAAGTCACCTGCGACGAGTAGGGGGCACCCAAATCTGAAGTAGCTGCTCGGAGGGCGGCGTTCCAGCACCGCAGCCATTCTGGCGCAGCTGAGGGAGGGCGATAAACCACTCCAAGGGTGAGACTGGTGGAACCAGAGCCGCGGACGCGAATCCAGTGGGATTCGGGAAGAGATAGTAGTTCCGGAGATTTGAGAGGGACGCATGTGAGGCGGTCTGATACATACACAGCTACGCCTCCGCCTTTGCCGCTTTCACGATCGTTTCGAAAGAGCACGTATCCCGGGATAGCTACCTCGGCGTCCACAACGTCTGGGCAGAACCAGGTTTCGGTTATACATATAACTTTAGCTTGCGTGTCCAGCGCAAGGGAAGAGATTTCGGACACCCTGTTCCGTAGCGATAAAGCGTTGGTGTACAAGCAGTTCCACGTGCTAACATGAACTGCTGGCGGGCAGTGGCTTGAAGGCATAGATGGTAGGGTAGTTCCAGTGTGGTTTACGCCGACCACACAGGGGCCGGCGCCTATTCGTTTTTTGTTATATCCACAAAGTCGCGTAATAGGTAGTGATGGCAGTGAATTTACTCCCTGAATTTGGTCTGCGCTCCTCCCGCGGTTTGTCTGGATGCATCCTGACCTTCGTACGGGAGTTTCCACGTAGCTTGTACCACCGTTGTAGTACAGTCTGGCGCATCTCAGGAGTGAAAAGAATGACCCTGAGCAGTTTTAGGCGCCTGTATCTGCGAGAGGTGAGCTGGCCCTCGTCAGCCGGTGAACAGACCACGCCCACAGTTGTCCACTGATAGGTTAAGCTGCGACCGAATATAGCACCACTGCTGAACATCGTGGCGGATGATTCCACCGGGTCGGCAGTGTGAAGTTCTGGGACTCCGTGTATAATTATACTGCAAGCTCTATCGTGGTTGGCGCACGTGCTGTTGATACGCGCCTCTCTTCTTGCCTCCTCACAACCCAGGGAAAGTCTGGCTGGGCGCGGATCTTTGTGTTCAGCTTATTCAAGCAAGCCGATGCAGAGCGTTTCCTCGACGTCATCAGCAGCTTGCCAGTGTGACGCGTAACGCTTTGAGCGGCAACTTGCCGCTCCTGTGCGCAGCCATTCTCGTTTCACGGCATCTGGGGGAAGCGTGGGTTGAGAGATGAGGAAGTCGGACGTGGGGACGGGGCGAGTCGTTTCCAATCAGGATGGACTTGGGGTTGCGGTGGGTTGTGCAAACGGACAGTGTACTCTGGTTCCTGCGGGGGGCGGGCGGATGAGGTCAGGGGTCGTCGACGGGTCTTGCCCTCGCATTGGTCGGCGTGAGGAACTGGGATCCCGCGGGGGACTGATTACGGGGGGGACAGGGGGCAGCGTGTAAGGGCGGCGGGCCCGGTGTGCACAAGTGGCATGCTTGTTGGAGATCGCATGTTTGCCGGGGGTCTTGGTGCCATCTTCTATGAGCGGTAGATACATCGGGGCGAGGGAGTGCGGGAATGGAAACATGAGGTGGAGGTCTTAGAGGAGGCGCATGAGGGTCTGGAATCACTTAGGTAGCTGTTGGTTGCGTTTGGGGCGTTGCCATCGGTTGTCGGTGATCACCTGCTTGATCGCTGTCCTCGCATGTCTTCCTTACGGGGGCCGGGTATTTACTAAGAGTCATGTCGTGTGAGGCGTTGCGGGAGCTCGGTGGCTGGGGGGACAGCGACACAGTGTTACGAGCTCTGTTTGGTCTGGGCTGGGGGGGACCTTCTGCAGAGCACGTGGTGTTACGTATCTTCTGCAGGGGCCCGTCTGATAGAGGGCAGCCACCATAGATGGTACCGCAGCTCACAGCACCCGGCAGTCAGTTGGTTTGCTGTTAACAAACGCTTTGTCACACTCCTTGCGCATCCCTGCCGCCCGCGGGACTGATCCGCCACTAGTGGTCAGCTACTACGTCACGGTCACCGCCGCTACGTACTTCCTTTCACCTACGGTAATTCTATTGTGTGCCCTAATGTCGCTTTCGCTACGGCTATGGTTGCAAGGATGGGACCGTTTGTGGGGATGAACATATGTTACTGCTCGGCCTCATCACAAGTGTAAGTGGTTGAACCACGACTAACCTTGAGTGGGGCCCGGTAGCTGATCTCCAAGTTTCGGTAGAGGAGATATATTTTGCTGATGGCTCTTGTGGTTCCTTTCGCCTCTCTGTGATGAAGTATACTAATGGATACATGATCTGCGTCCTCTGACATATCGGGTCCAGGGATATGGTAACCGGTCACTGGCCGCGGTTGTGTTAGAAGGGAATCACAGTAGGGGTCTGGGCTGGGAGGGGGCTTCAGGGGGGACGGCCTGTTCAGCGGGAACTGCCAGGGATGCAGCGTAGGCTGGTTTGTGAATGGAGGGGCGGGAGGTAGGAGCAAATTCGGGGTATGCAGTGCATAGGAATGTTAGCTCGGCATGGCGGTCGTCAGCTTGGTTGTATTATATCCGGTTCATCACGTTGTTTTCCATAACCGGCGAATGTTCTCATGGGCAGGCACACTTCCTAACATCTGTCTCGTTGTACTCCGGAGGTTATGGCTCTAATGTCACAGGGGGGTGGGGGATGATAGGGGGTGTGAATCAATCTAGGTCGGAATGGGATATGGGAGGAGGTTCTTCAATGGACTTTATGGTGTACGGCCGATCGATGCGAACGGGGTTAGACTGGTGCCGGTGTGTGTCACACATTGCGTTTATGTCGTCGTGGATTACGAGGTGCCTGAGGTTACACTGGGGCAATCATGGGGGATCTCGGGGGGGGGGGAGGGTTAGAACTCTAGCTCATCTCTCCAGACTAGACAGGGGTCGTGGGAGGTTTGGTACATTTTAGGCACGGGTAGGGAACAGTTATGAAGCGGTGGGAGACCCGTGAGGTTAGGTTACCTGGTTCTCGGCCTAAAGCGGACCGGAGATCGTGGTTCGGGTATGCGGGTTCGTTGGTTGGACAACGGCGCGTTTTGAAGGTGGTTGGGATCATGGCTCCGGAGGGCAGTGTTTCACGGGACGGTTTGGCATTCACCGCTGAGGAATGCTGATGTCCAAGCTGGTCGGGGTGGATGACGGCACCCCGCCTGTGGGGCCGTTATCCAACTGTCTAACTTAATCATCGGTCTGTGGGATATGTGGGAGTTTGCTTAAGGCCTACGGGTCAGTAGGGAGGGGAGCCGGGGAATAAAGGATTGTGAGGAGTGAGTTCTCGGGCACTACCGGGCAGGTCCAGTATTTGGGCATATGTTTGGTAACTTTGTTGCGTTTGTAGCATTTTTACGTAACTTGCGTACATTTTTTCCTTATCGCATATTCGTTGCTAACCAACTTACTTCATAGGGAGCAATTTCCATTCCCGGAAAACGTGTCTCTATGCCGCCAATAACGGACACATGCGTTAGTTAATTTTAGGAGGGCGCTGAGCAACACTGAGGCGGATGCATTCTTTCCGTTATATAAAGCAGCGGCTTAGCCACATATGCAGTGTCGCGGTCAGGCCTCGTCACCATACGTCCGCAGTGACATCATGTGTATAGAACAGATTCCGAAACTTGCCACCACGATGATGGAACGCCAACGATGGAAGTTGTACGATTATCGTCTAAGGATGAGAACATCAGGAACCGTAAATGCAAAACTGCAATCGGTTTCCATAACCTTCCTATCTATGGCAGCGGCGCCAAATCACTGTCACATGTAGGTTAACGGAGCACAAGTCGTTAGTAAATGCTACGCGAACCAATAAGGCGGATTTCATACACATTATATACCTCACACGGGTCTCCTGGTATCCGTGTTGTCACCTTCCTCTTATAAACCATTTCATTGTATCCATATGCCTGTATTCCCGATCTAGCACACCATCTCATCAAATTCATCACGTGCGCACCGTTGCTAGTCATCGACATCAATCTGCCAATACACTTAATGCGTCTTTGCATTGCAGGTACCTGTTGAGGCGATTCCACAATCATGGTACCCCACGTGTTTCACGGATCCACAAACCATTTCTCAGTGCTCTCGATTCGTGGGTAACGAGCCATGAAGCAGCTCACCCATGAGGTCGGGAATATTTGTGAATGGTTTAAACATCCGATGTCTGCAGTGTCGCCGATACCCTTCGTGCCACAGTGCATACATCGAAGTCAACGAAACTCCTTGCAATACCACAGGTTAGTAACCTTTCGTGAACATGCCATTTCCACCTGTGGCGTGCTTAGATTATCTCACCAACCTTTACCGTTTATCACCGCCACACTATGAGGCGCTTAAATTTATTTCCACCAACTAATTTACGCGTACTCATCTATCTGCATAGTATTTGCCATGCCGTTCATGAATGATGCCTCCGGTCGGCACCAGCAATTATAATCACAAGGACGGTGTAATGCAGTCAAATGGACTGCCGACTTTTTAACCGATGGGTAGATTGCTTGTTTTTTGGAAGCAATCATGATGCATGGTAATAGAGATCATAGTACACGTCGTTGTTCAGTACTATGTTAAGAGGCGCCCGGTGTTCTCCCAGTTGCCTTGACGCACCCTTAAGTTCCATAACTGACAACCAGCGCGATAGCCCACGGTTGACGTCGACTGATGCATGGCATACATCTCCTACATGTGCTTGCAAATCATAGCATTACGGCGTCGCCATGAATCACCGTGGTGATTCTTGCCCAATTGCACACCACAATGCCTGAGCCTCTCCCCACACGTACAGCAGTAGCTATGTGATTATACAGTGGCACATCGTCACAGGTACCCTTGGTGGTAATTCTTTGCATATGTACAGGTAAACGTAAATGCATGTAAGAAATAAAGATCTGTACATATTGATATTTAAGCTTATATGTATATATATATATATATACGTATGTATATACATCTACATTTGCATCAATATGCGTATACACATACATAACCTTATCTATCTAATCCGATATATTTACCCTCATCTACATAAGTAACATACCTGTAAACGAGTGCTTCGCCTCCTCGAGAACAGAAGCTTCATTTGCTTATGATCAAGCGGTACACACACACATATATATATATATATAGGTATAGGTATATAGGTATAGGTATATATATAGATATATATATAGGTATAGGTATATATAGGTATAAATAGGTCTATATATAGGTATATAGGTATATAGGTATAGGTATATAGGTATATATATAGAGAGGTATACATATATATAGGTACATATAAAGGTATATATATATATACGTATACCGGTATATATATAGAATTACAATTATAAATATATATATAAATACATCCATACACAGATACGTTGAACATATATATGTAAACGAGTGCCTCGCCTACTCGAGAACAGAAGCTTCATTTGCTTATTATCAAGCGGTACACACACACATTTATATATATATATATATATAGGTATAGGTATATATATAGGTATATAGGTATAGGTATATAGGTATATATATAGAGAGGTATACATATATATAGGTACATGTAGATATATATATATATAGGTAAATCTGTATATATATAGAATTACAATTATAAATATATATATATATAAATATATCCATACACAGATACGTTGAACATTAACGCAGCTGCTTGCAAATTTATTTACGTAAATAGGCATATGTGTGTAAATTACCATATTTGCATTTCAGAATCACGCGTAAAATCACCCCAGTTTATACGCGGTTAAGATATTTATCTCGCAATATGAACATGTTCCACATGACCCTTACTTGCGTAACACTTAGCAACATACTCAAACTAACAACAAACCGTTCGCACAGTTACGTATTCCCTTTCACCGATAACAATAATTATATCCTTATCACCTCATGATCGTTTATAAGTAACCATTTACAGATTAGGCATTACGGTAACATAATATACCCGTTATCCTACATTCCGTATTAAATTTGGTTATTTCATTCCGTAGTTCCTCAACTATGCACATAGAGATGCCCTCGTTATCCCCCTTACTGCTTTCGAACTTCTTACCATTTACCAATTCACATTCACTTACAGGTTACCTTCAAGACATCCAAAGTAAGTTTCAAACCTATTATTTATGCATTTCCCATCATTCGGAATAACCTTCCTACATGTCTTGCTTTAGAAGCTCGCATTTCATATCTTCCGTGAGCATTGTTAGTGAGACTAAAATTCCATGCAGCTTTCTCAACCTTATATCTACACCATTGTTAAAAGTGATTCCTGTTTACAGTACACGGTTAGTTGCGGTTTCAATAAATGAAACATTTTAATGCGTTACATTATCAGAAATACCGGCATATCTGTTGACCGCATTTTCTGCACATTCCCATCTGTTGATTTTCCGCCACCATCTCGGCCTTCCTTAGTTCAGTAACTTTACCTCAGTAAAATGTTTACACATCATATCCTATGTAGTACTACTAAACGATTTATATTAATTTATGCTACCTATCCATAGCATTATGAGGCCAATTCATTCACGCCGCAAAATGGGTGTACCAATTGGCACCACAGAAATTCAAATTTAACCGCGTTAGTGCAAAGAGAGGTTCCCATTTCATCCCATTCCTATCGGTTGACTTTCCGCCACCATCACGACCTTACTTATTTTAACCCCTTTGACTCAGTATAATGTTATCACATCATAAGTCATCCAGTACTATTAAACGATTCATCTTAATTTATATTACCTATTCTTAGTACTATGAACGCAATTTCTTTCAGCCCACTAATAGATGTACCAGTAGCCACCAAAAAATTTCAAATTTTTCCGCCGATTTCCCATCAGACTTTCCCTTTTCTACACATTTGCTTCTTTTGGTTTTCCGCCAGCTTACTGGCCTACATTATTTCAGCACCTTTGCCACAGTACAATGCTGATGACTCACATCACATGTAATACGATTAAACGCTTTCTAATCATTTATTTTAGCCATCGATATAACGCAGTAGGCTGTAGCAGTCTGGAGGTTCCCGGTTTGCCTGTGTAAAATTCTAACAAAAATTGTTTAATTGTACCTCTAGGCAACCGGTGTGGTTTGTTGAACTGATTGCTGCGTTCGAATGCTTGGCTTGCTCATCGCCATTTTTGCTTCGCGCTCGTTTCGGTTGCAATTCTCGACTGCCCTTTGTGCTGTGCTTGCTCCGTTCCCCAATCTAGAGCGTCCACGGTGTCGTTCCTTTATAGCTAGATAATAGGGAATGTTTTACTGCACCAATAAAATTTTCCCTGCAACTCGATCTGTCTTCTCGAATCGCTCCGGGCTCCCGGTACAGGCGACCCTATAAAAGGTAAATTTTTATCCCCGTAAAAGGGATGTACCGGATGCCACCAAAGAAATTCAAATTTAACTGCCACAGTGCAATTGACCGGTCCCCGTACAAAGATTGCGAATACAGATTTTCTGCTTATATTGATGAACAAACCCAAAGTCTAGTATTTTAAAGACTTTGTTTGACCAAACGACACTTCGGTCAATTGGCGATGCAGCAAACATATTAGATAACAGTAAACGTCGCTTATAGATACCTTTCTTGAATGCACCTCTCTTAGGTTATGGTACCTCTGTGAATAATATATTCAGTGGCATAGCAGTAAGCACTTCTTCTATTATGCATGCCGAAAGCAAGGTTTACAGGATATCAGGATGCGCCTGCTTTAGTTTAAGTTAGATGGGTCATTAGGCTTCTTACAAATCAGGCAGGTTAAAGTAGAACACAGAAGCATTTATTATAATAATAAGAGCGTGAAAACGCGGTTCAATGATATTCCGATTGGAAGTAGGGCACATCAGTTAACTTTTAATATTTTTACTATGATACGTGTCATTCTCTTTATTGCAGGTGCCTTTTACCTCAGGCTGTGTAATCCACGCTTTAACTACCACAACCCAAGGTACACGTTTGTCTTTTTATTTCCAACCTTACTAACACGTACATTTCACACTAACGGTCATTTACTAGTCCTAAAATCCTTAGTTTAGCGTCGGCACATTAGGCGAAGTAACGCTTAGTGGTCTCACATACCGAGTTATTTTGTTATGCTGCACTTATTTTGATAAACATGGTTTGGTACTGCAATACGCTTACACGAAAAGATGTACTTTTCTTCCGGAACCTAGACGCTTACATCTGGCGGGAAGGGTTTGCGGCCCAAAGTGAACCAGCACAGCCAGAAGTTTCATAGCAACGGGAAATATTACTATGTAGTTAACTAATTTGTAAAGCATATAAATAAGCGAGTGGCGGATGTACATAGGAAACGGTGTCCTGTAGATTTTCCAGCACTCTAGATTACGCTTACCATGGTAGCAAGTCCCCGGTGTTTCCAGAAGGCGTGAGTGAGTAAAATGGATTTGTGTTATGGGATAAGTAAATAATGACCTTCGTTCTTCTGCAAATGCAAAGATGCCTTTTTAAGGGAAGCCTTTAATAGTGATATACATAAAGTTAACGGGAAATGCATGTAATGCCGACTTCGGCTGGTGATATATGCTTTCGTTTTTGCTTCACCCCTAGGCCGAACTGTTAGCATGATCCGGGAAATTGGTCTTGAAGGACGGAACTTGCTGTGCGCATAAAATGTAAAGACCGGGGTAAACGGATGCGGTACATGACGGCAAGTAACCCTGCGATATGCACATACATATTTACATGCGGGACTTGTTAAAGTATGCGTATGTGTAACGGAAAGTAGCGCGGAAGCATCAGTTGCATGTCCGAATGTCTGGAAACAGCAAGTTACGTTACCTAAGGTGAAAGGGGAAGTCAAATGCGTGTGTGTCTCCGGACAAGGTGTGGTGCCTTAACGCTCGAAAAGACGGAATTAGATTTCATAGCGTACTTAAAGACTTGATACTACATGTGCTTATATATATATATATATATATATATATATATATATATATATATATATATATATATATATATATATATATATATATATATATATATATATATATATATATATATATATATATATATATATATATATATATGGTCGGCGGCATCTGCTTCGCAAACACCAACACGCTGTATTTTGGGAATCAAGCGCACACAAGGCGGTGGGTGGAGCGTTGTCCACTCCACACTGAGTGCACAGAACGACTCTTTGGTCCTAACACAGCCACAAGGACCGTGTACCCCCTCCCCTCTAGCAATGACCAACTGTCTCCTGGAGACAGTATGAACGTGGCAGTGGGTACTGGACAGGTAGGCTCCTTGCCAACGTGCACATCCTACGCAGCCACACCGTGAATACCGAGCAACAGGCAATCACTTGAAACGACAAGCTGAAATAAAATAAGTCGAGTAATGCCTACAGGTACGGTGGGATAACTGTTCTTTAAATTACAATATGAAGTAAGTTGGTTAGAAACAAATCCGCGATAAGTACGAAATGGCCACGCGTTACTTAAAAAGCCTACAATAACAAAAAGTTACTGAAGATAAACGCAATTAGCGTAAGCAACGTGGCCAATTAATGGAAGATTATTCAGGTAGGCAGAACGAACCACCTGTGGTGGAATGAAATTCATCCAGCTTAAAAATAGTTAGCTTAAGTGTAAGTTGGTTTATCCCAGCTGCGGTGAAGAAGCATCAAGAATGCAACCTCAGCAGCGCTGCCGGCTGGTGAAAGTCCACAGTTTTTCCTCCTCTTTCAATTTAATTTCTACTGATGAAGAACGCTGATTTTCCATTAATTACGTCTTGCGTCTTACCTATTGATAACAACAAACTGTGCTCTATAATACAGTATTCAGTATTATAGGTTTCCTGCTACACAACATAATATTGAAATTAGAACATTAACATTCATTATACATTCTACTTCCTTTCTATTTACCAGAGAAGAAAACAGCAAAACAGAAATTTTAGCAAAGCAAAGACGGCTATTTTCACCGTCTTACTTGCAATTGAAAACCACTGCATAGTTGCATTTGTTTTTGCCTTTCTTGTGTCCAGCGATAAGCATTTATCGTGACCTGCTTAACTGCTTCCTTTTGCTTTTAAGTATTGCACTTTAGAAACGGTTCGCTACTCAGTTATTTTAGTTCTGGTTAGCGGTGTCCAATGTCACAGTTTAAAAAGTTATAGCAAATAAGTTGCTGTTGTACAATTTATTTGCAAGTTGAGCCGCCCCATAAAATGCTAGTACTTTAGTTATAGTACTGGAAGGGATTTCAATTTTTTGCCCTCTGAATATTCTTATTGTTTCTGAGCGCACGCTATAGGTTGAATGTTCTAAATATTGGACGCTGGATTTAAGATGCTTAAAATCCGTCGATCGACTAGTAACTTTGACTAGCGGGCGGGCACTGTTCCACCAGTCTGTATTTAAAGCGGCTATCTGAAAGAACTTGTTGGGAAAGTTTCTGTGACACCAAATATACTTGATATTTAGCATACGGACAACAACTTGTTGTGCTCTTTTTCTTCAACTACCTGAGGGTACTTTAATTTTGCATTAATGGACGATCTCCAAAATTTTGTGTATAAAGGATAAATTTTTGGTTTTGAATGTGACCACTTGTTAATGGCTATGAGAGGGCAACGTATTTGCATCTTAAGCAGATTGCACCCAAATGCACCCATGTATCATGTTGACAACCGTGCATCCATCTAGAACTTCCGCTCTTACGAATGTTCATCCACCGCAGCGGAACACTTATTTGCGTTCACACACATGGGTGCTCTCTCCTATTTATGTGCATCTCTTACCGTTTTAAGTGTAAGATTTTCATAAAAGCACATCGAAAGTTCCCTTGTAATGAAAATGAAAGGGAACCTTAATGTTTTGTAAATAAATAAATAAATTCTTTATGCTCGTGCAATGTAAGAAACGGCTATGTCGGCATGATCATGTTAAAGGTACAAATAAATATCGGGGAAGGTATAAAATATGGTGTAAGTTAGCCATGTCCTTTGGATCTGTAAATTCGTGCATGTATGTGGGAGTGCATATGTCTATCTGTTATACGACTTTACTAGGTGCCACTGCAGTGGCGAGTGAGCACGTGGATCGTGTGAGGATGTTGGGTGACATCCATTGGGGGTGTGTGGTTGGTTGGTTAAGCATGGAGCAGTGACTTTAGTTAGAGGCGAGTCACATCCACCTCGTCGCAGTGCTGTTAAACAGACATCAGTGGCTTTTAATAGGGGAACGCTTTCCAGGTGAAAACCCACGACGTATTGCAGCACTACCGCTAAACAGTTGGTATCCCGGGGAAGTCATATTTTCGTTGTAGATGGAACAGCCTGAGATTGCTGACAAGCCATAAGTGAGTAATTAAGCGATTGACAGGCTTGACCACGGGCAGGTAACTATGGTTTGATGCAGGTAACTTGTGTTAATCAAGTGGTGGAAGGTTGCTTCGCATTAGGCCATGGCTGAACCAATCCTCTGAATAAGCGCATCCAGCTCCAATTGACGTATGTAAGTAGGCCAAAAAGGGAGTGAGTGTGTTGGAGGCCTTAGGTTATCCACTTGTATCGTTGCAGGTTAATTCGGTCGCAGACACACAGGCCAGGAGGGATCCTTGCTAAGTTACTATTGTTATGTGCAGCCCTCGGGGAAGAGAAGAGCATGCAAAGAAAAGGAGGCAGCAGAGACCACGAACGCGAACTGTGACATGACGTGGTGTGAAGGTAAAAGTCATATATGTTACAACCTGGTAAAAGTGATACAGGTGAAAGGCAAATACTTTGATATTTATTGTTCTGCGACCATCTAAGAAAACTATGCGGGCGAAGGTTGCTTAATAACTAGAAGCAGGGATGAGATGATGAGCGAGGACAAAATGAAGACGATGACAGCGAAGGTAAAAAGAAAAGCCAAATTTACTACGGGTGCATCAGCTGTAAACCAGGCTGTTAAGCTATAGTGGTCTAAGCGAGGTAAGCAAACCTCAAAGACAGATGCGGCAGATTAAGACGAAGGCATCAGGCAGACAACAAGCAGACCAGTTGAGGTGAGAGTGCGATAAGTGGCTCAAACATCTAAGCGAATCCTCGGATTGAAATGGCTTTAGAGGAAAATGTGAGGAACAGCAACGATCAAAGTAAAGGAATATGAAAGAGCAGTGGAAGTGCCAAATATGAGTCAGCCGCAGTTGTCAGAAAACAGGCGAGAGAGCTTAGACGAGACTGGAGTAGGCAAGAAGAAGCGACTAATCGGGCCAGCAGATGTGGAGGTGACATTTGAGGACGCAAGCAGCGATTGAGGACACAAAGTCTGAGACAAAGTTTAGGAAAGGACACCTACCGAGTCCAGGGAGAAGAGTGGTGTGATATTTCAAGTGTTACTGAGCTAATCCAGGGCAGCATGCATAGATTCATGAGGTCAGGGTGAGGCGGGATCCAGAACAGATTAATCAGACCGGTTTCCGTAGGCGCACGATGATAGGCTTGGGAAGGTAGCGTGAGAGAAATAGCCTGGTTATGGTTAGATATATATCGCCGGTGAATCTGATACAAAAAAGGCTTTTAAGCCTCATTGGCCTAAGCGAGTTACGGAAACCTCAATCGCAGATGAGGCAATTTGAGATGAACGCATCAAGCAGGCAACCAGCAGGCCAGGTAATGCGAGAGTGGGCTAAGTAGCTCAGACCAATAAGTGTATCATCGTTTTGAATAGCTTCAGAGAAAAACGTGTGGAATAGCAACAATCAACGCAAAGGCAAATGAACGATGAGTGGATGTACCAAACATGAGTTAGTCTACCTCAGTCGCCTAGCAGCTGTCAGGAGATAGGCGAGAGAGTTTAGACGAGGCTGGATTAGGCAGAAAGAGGTGACCATTCGGACCAGCGGAAGTGGAGGAGTCCTTAAAGCGTCAAACAGCTATTCAGGACACAATACCTGAGATGAACTGTAAGTAAAGCTACATACTGTCGTTTGTCAGTGCCCTGCCTTGACCTAGTCTCATCTGACTGGCCTGCATCTCTTTGACTTAATCCAGACTACGGTTACGGCTCTGTAGACTTCTGGCAATGCCCCCTCTTCACGAGAGCCTGCGGGTCTGCCTCACCCTACTTTTTGAAATAGCCACCACCATCTCTAACCTGTCCGTTTCCTTTGACCCGCTCTGAACATTGTGACGGTACTGGTCATTATTCGGAAGGCTGAACACTCTGTTCCCCCTCACCAGTTGCTTTCCCCACTTTATCCGTAACCCAGAGCCGTGTACTAACCTAGTTTCCTCGGACCAGTACCCTACTTTATGACGGCCTATAGATTACTGAGCTGTAAAGGGTATAGGCACGGCACAACTAAAACCTTATTTCCCTCACCCCGAGTGCTAATACCTAACTAATTTAAACTCTCCTATATCTAACATGTCCATTTCTGCTGACACTCTCTATTTGTCTTCCCAACTTAACTGTACTACTAAATCTCAATGCGCCGACTAATACAGCCTCGTGTATTTCGGTTCCTGGTTTCTGACCTCTCTGACTATTGTGACTTTACCGGCCATTATTAATAAGACCAAATACCCTGTCCACATTACTTTAGAGAGCCTTGTTGGCTTCGCTACTCCTAATCAGCAAACACTTCTCAACTCTGACCCTGTTCTTTCCTTACTTCGCTGTTTTCATTCCTCCTTCTGTCGGATTGCATTTCTTTAACAGGACAGTCAACTCTGTACCTTGCATTAATCTCATCTCACCTGACCAGTCTCTTGCTTTCTGACTGCATCCATAATACCGTGACCTAAATGATCTGGGCACTACATACCTAATGCAACGATTCCTTTACCCCGAAAAGCTACTAAGTGACATTCCCTGTTTCTCCATCCTGTTATCTTTTAGAATGTCTGTATCACTTATCTTCGCTGTGTTGTTGATGTATTCTGTGACACTATAGGAACCCACTAGTGGCCAAACTGCTTAATGGAATGGTTACATCTGGCCACCTAAAGCTTTTCGTTGCGCCATTATCCACGGATCCTTTTAACTTCAGCACCTCTACTTAGTAGCAACTAGTGGTCGTTGGCTCCACGCATCGTTGCGCATATTCAGAGCTTGATAAGAGCAACCCTTTTTCTCCAAACTTCATGCTATGTGACTGTCTGCGTCACATTCATTTGCTGTCTGTTGACTTATTCTGGCACACTTTAGGTATGCACTAGCCACTAGAAGACTTCACCCCAATGCCATGGCTAGTCGTCCAGACACTCTCTTCCTTAGTACCATTATCAGTTATTCGCATTACCTATGTCACCACTGTTCAGCTGCATCGATTCCTTGTAGGTAGCATTGATCTTTTCGACAGGAGTTACTCCTTATCCCTCTAACACTCACTTTAACTGTTTGCAGCACACCTTTGCTGGTTGTTGACTTCTTCTGTCACTGTAGGTATCCACTGGTAATTAGAAGGCTTAGTCCGAATGCCTTTGCTGGCCACTGACACTATCCATCCTAGCGCCACTATATGTCACTTTTCTTATCTTCCTCACTACCGCAGCAGTTCGCCGTATGCTCCAGGTCCCTCCTGCGCCGATCTTGGACTTGGTAGGATACACTCCTTTTCTCTCCATCATACATTCCCCTGGAATGTCTGTTTCACGTACCTCCGATGACATACACTAGTGACCAAGCGTCTGATTGGAATCGCTACATCTGGCCACTGGTAGTCTTGCCTGGCGCCACCATCTGTCGGTCGACTTGAATTCGACACCCCTGTTTGGTAGTAGCTAGTGGTCATCGGCTCCATGCATATGCGATTATCCAGTGCTAGTTAGGAGCCACTCCTTATCTCAATAACCTGCATTCCTTTAGAATATATGCATCCAATCTTTCCGCGGCCCTACCGCCAACCGACCTTTAGATCTCTCTAGCGGCAACCTATTTATTTTCACTTATTCTGCGCTGCCTATCGTAAAATAAGCTAGCTACTTGCTGTTCATGCACCTTGCAATCACCACCAATATTCTAACTCTCTTTGCTCTCTCCCCATGCAATGTTTGGCTTATAATAAACCGATACTTCGTAGTTTACTTAATGGTACAACGCTATTGTCTCTACGCAGGCGTTAGCAATCCACCCATACAGCTAATGGTTCTACAGGGTATTCAAATGGCACCGTCAGCATAATTATGGTTGCACAGGGTACATGCTTTTGTCTCAACTCTAAACTTTATAACCTAAGGCCTTACAATGTTTAACTCCGTGCCTGTTCTTGCGATCTTCTCTCGGTTGTCCCTCACTTTCCTTTACTCGGAGGTCCGGAACATCTTGGAGACCTGGGATTGGACTGAGGAACAGATTTTGCCCAAGAGAAACGTAACAACCGACAAGAACTTATTTGCAGCCTGTTGAAAAAGAAAATGACCCAACTACAACCACCACAACCCTTGTCCAGTATGCAGAACTGGACAAAGCTTCATACTCCTATACATTATACATCTGAAAACTCCAGACAGCAGAAAATTTGAACTTTTGCCCACCTGTACACACAACAGGAGGACTGTTCGCGATGTTCCTCTCCTCAAGCGACCTCAACAATCATGGCGACCCCTTTCAAATTACCTGTCCAACTAACAGAGGAAATTCGGAGCCATTTGGCTGCGAATAACCGAATATGAAACCAGTCGTCAAGCGGCTTTGTCAGTTCAACATTAATGTACAAAATGCTTTAAGGCAGTGTTGCAGGACGTGGTGGGTTTTTGCCTGGCAAGCGTTCTCCATATAAAAAGCCACAAATGTCTGCTTAACAATAATGCGATGTGGCGGATGACACGGCACTGTATAAAGTCACCGCCCACAACTACCTATTGGCATCTCCACTAGACACATATTTCAACTCTTCCAGACACATGCAAGTATATGCTTCCGTCTATACGCACCGTTTCATTGCACTTATAGTGCCTTGACCGTTTCAACTACACACGATTGCAACCGAAGTATCCTCGTTATACACAACTGCTTTTAAACCTTGACCATGCCTGCTATGGTGTGTCCCTATGAATTTGAGATTAAGCCACTTATTTATTTATTTATATTGTGTTGCCCGAAAGCAACTAATGTATACTAATTGAATATCACCTTAACCACGAGTAAATACACTGTGCATATTATTTCAAGCGGGGATTCGAACGTGCCCGTCAACACTTCTCTTCAACACTAATGTTCATGGAACAAATAACTGCATTTAGTAGTTTTCACGCAGGATCATGTAACGCGTGTGCGTTTGTGCGCTGAACCCTCGCAAGCGCAGTTTATGGCAACAATTTGTAATTATACCTTGCTTCATTTATTATTCATTTAATGCACAACTGCAAGGTGCCTTTGAAAGCATGGTAGTTAATGAGCTACTTAATTCTACACCGAAGAACGATAACAGCTGGAGCGTATTTAAATCAAGTCCACGAGGCAGTCTAAGGAGTTCTCTGCTACACTAAATCCAGCTATGCTTGAACACTTCAAGACTCCGTAGCCTAGCTTCATAACTGTCAACACGGCTTCTCATTTAATCACCGCAACATACTGCGCATCAATTGCACATGAAGGTCATGGTTTGGAGGTGCATGAATACATTCTGTTTGCAACACATATGAAATGCATGACTTCAAACCGCGGCGTCCTTTGGCATATGCGAGTGCTTTCAAGGACTCTGTGAAGCAGTCTGCTAGCCTATCCTCAACCACGAGGACAGCATTTCTTAGAGGTTGCTTGAAACTAGTTATAGCCCAATTCTAACAGGCTGCGTTGCCGAATAGCCTAGCGGTGTCAGCTGGATGATACGGGTTTACCTGTTTCCATCAAATATTTCGGCGGTAGTGTTCTAGGACATGGTTGGTTTCCGCTTCACAAGCGTTCTCCTTATAAAGTGTCAGAACCATGTATTTAACAACACTGCGACGGCGGTTGTGGCTCGCCAACAACTAAAGTCACACCCTTGCTTAGCCGGAGAACCGCGTCAAGTCCACTGTCACCCAGCATCCCTTTGACACTGGCGATATGATCAAAAGTGCAGCAAAGTATTTATTGGTCACATAAGCATGAATACACATGCCTACATGAACACCTACACATTCAAACTTCAACATATATGACAATCCTGTTGTTCCAATCTATCTTAGCTGATCACGTTTTCTACGTTTAACATCATCATGCCCGCGCATGCGTGTCTTGCTTAAACAAAAATAAGCATTTTATTTATTTACCTAGTTAGGCGTGCTTATAAGTGGATGGTGTCCTGGGTGAGCCAGCAGGATTTAGAACCCGTCGTTAGCTGGTGCCCAGCAGTGGTATCTATCCAACTGGCTGTGTCCGTGCCTCGTGTGTGTGATGCAGGGAGCAGAAGACTAGGTGAGTTGGGACCGAGCTACATTAGGCATCCAGGGCAGTATCGTCCCCCAAGCTCTCGTTACGCAGAACTGCAGCTTTGGATCGCGTTTTATGTGATTGTCGAGCCGCATGGCTGAATGAGTCTTAGAGTTCTGTGGCTGGCTAGAAAGAATAGAAATGAAGTCCCATGAGCAAGACAGCTTGTTCCTAGTGGATGGCCCTACATACTGTCACAAACCAAATCCCAGGACTTTGTGAACACAAGGTCCAAAATAGTGGACAATTGGCCGTCCACGTGCATAGCGAGGAGGTGTATAAACTATTATGACACTTGTGTCGTAAGCTCAAAGATATAAGCAACCATCTTACTTAACATTGATTTGCAAGTAACACCGGTCAAGCAAAACTGGGCTAGGTAAAGCCACTTGCAGTGGGCACTTGTCTGAGGACTAAGTGCAAAGGGGTGACAGCTCTAGGCTGCACTCCCAGGGCTTCTTTACACCGCTATATATTTAAATTAACCAGAAGTACTGCTGAGCACAGCTGCAAGCACAACAACTGGTTGAAGGGAGCGGATCCTGAAACTATCAGATTGCGACCCACATAAAGAGCGACGGATTCGGAGCGGCTGCAGCCTACAGTAAGGCTAGCCGGACCCCTCCTCTTGGTGCCAGCTGTGTGGATCGGGTTTAGGACGTTCTAGTTACTAGTTCGGGGGCTGTGTTCCTGGAGGTGTTGGGTGTTCGTCCAGCAAGCGTTCCCTTATGAAAGGTCATGAAGTTCTGCTTAACAGCGCTGTGACGTGGCAGTCATGACTGGACACAATATAAATTCACTGTCCTGTGGATAGCGGAATAGGCAGTTACAACGCACGGTTATCAGCCTTCTACTCCCCACCGCCGACGACTTCGAGCATGCAAGGATAAGGCAGCACCGACGCACGCTTCAACTGGTTGGCGGCAATCGGTTTCGGATTTGTCTGTCACTGTGGCCAGCCACAGGACGCCGGCGCCTACAGAGGGACCAGGGATGGCTTGCTCTGTACCACCCACAGCTCCAACCACATACCCCATATCCAGTGTAAACCCGAACGAATAAGACCGGGAGGCATGCGGATGAGAGCCAAGTTTCATCAACGGAGCCGGCCCACACTCCTTCTCAGGCAACCCCAAGCAAGCCGTATTTGGTAATCAAGCGCAACAAGGCGGTGGCTAGACCGTAGTCTGCTCCACACTGGGTTCATGGAACCACTCTTCGAGCCTAGCACGCCCACAGGGACCGTGCACCCCGTCCCCTCTAGCAACGACCCACTGTCTCCTAGAACCAGTATGGACGAGGTAGTGGGTAATACACTGGTAGACACATTGTCCAAATGCACATCAAGCGCAGCCGCACCGAGGATATCAAACCATGCAATCACTTGAAATGACGGTAACAAATATATTATATCTGTTAAACAATACGGCTGTGCAGACATAACTCATCCCTAAATTATCTTATGAAGTATGTTGGTTAGAAAGAAATCCGCGATGAGTACAAAATGTCCAGAAGTGAGTCAGGAAATGCTACAGACGCAATAAAGTTAAAGAAGGTAAGCAGAATTACCGTAAGCAAAGTGGAAATTTAAAAGAACATTATTCCGGTAGGCAGAACCAATCAAATGAAGTGGAATGCAATTTATCCAGCTTCCAAAGACCTAATTTAAGTGTACGTTGGTTTAGCCCAACGGCGGTGAAGAGGCAGCATGAAAGCAACCTCAGCCTCAGCATGGGGCACGCACTTAAACTCCACAGCTACATACACGCAATTGGTTGGCGGCATAATTTTTTGGCTTTGTCTGTCACTGTTGCCAGTCACAGAAAGTCTGCGCATACAAAAGGATAATGGATGGCTTGTGCTGACCACCAGTGTCCACGAAATTTAAAACGGAGTGTTTTTCTTGCGCTTTCTTTCCATACATTTTAGTCCCTACAGTAGCGTTTGGCTCCATTTGTGTTACTTCAACTTAAAACAATCTTACTACGAACTCTTGTGTTCACATTTGGACCATTTTCCAATCCACTTTTCCAGTGTCGTCTTGTGGTGTTCACGTTTTTCACTTACTCCCTATGTACCCGTGTGTTTTACTTGTTTTTCTATCTATTATTCACAACATGGTTGGCAAACGTCGCGTTCCTTCCATATCCGCCAAGAAACCGAGGAAAACCCCTACGTTTCTGACAGCTAACGCTAGTCCACCTCTAACACGGGAGTGAAAAGTTATACTCTGCAATCCACTAGCCGATGATTTGCAAAAGGGTTCTGCTTTGGGAAGTCAAGTGAACGAGCTGGAAAGTCAACTTGTGTCTGTTACATAGGTTCCTGATAACCGCGCCATGTGTCCACTTACCCCGATGCCAAAATTTAGAAAATCTGTCTGGTATATTCGCAACGGAAGGCTTACTGAGCAAAATTATACATGAAGTCAATGAACGCATACGCCGCGCCAACAACGCTATGACTCACAGTGTACCAAGCAAATGTCTTCCCACAAAGTGCTGCTTATCCTTTTAGGGTTGCAAAATGCCACAGGGTTGCCGCACGGCCACTCCCTTGCGTAGGGTCCCTGGCTGTTCTTGCTCAATCCTGCACAAACGTTGCAACCACCACTTCGCTAAAAGTTTTATTGAGGCGCGGTTTCTCCTAAGGCAGCTGCCTACTCCATGGCCAAGCTTGAGTAAACCGGACAAAACCCAACTGCAGAGGTCTATGCTATCTCCTAATCCAAATTAACCAAAGGAACGACGCGATAAATATCACCTTCGGGAGCGCAACTGCCTGATACGCATTTATTAAAAATCCCACCGCCTGCTCTTCGATGGGTTATAATGTGGATATGGATAGAGGAAAAGAACTACAAGTAGGCCCCACCATACTACAGCCCTCTGGGAACAAGGGCCCATAAAAGCATCGTAGCCAGGACTGTTTCATTGACTGCAGGCACCTGCGTAGCCGCGGACTCGACAATCCAAAGCCAGCGTTCAGCCGACCTACCTGACACGTGTGATACGAAATCCAAAATTGAGAGCATTGAGTGGCTGTCATCTTACACTCCCCCCGCCAATGTCGGAAAAACCCTACGCAATCTTTCACTGGTCGAACGCCAATATTAAGCAACTCTCACAGAAGATGTTTGATTGCTAAGACTTCACGGCTCCCATCAAAGTCACAACCGTACCGCATGTACAATGTACAATACTTCCGACCTAGTCAAGACAACTCCCTGCGGATACCTAATAAGTGAAACACTCAGTCGGTTCACACGGACATATAAAACCTCCCACCTCCCTGTTATGGGTAGAAGCCTACTAATGTAAACGTCAAACAGACTAATCGGCAAAGGTATCTTCTCAACACTCTTAGCTCCACGCTACGTTACTCGCTCCCAGGAAAGTCTGATTTCGCTGTTGGTCGAGTCGAAATGCTACATAAGCAACGACCATCTAGATATATCAACTGTGTGAGTAGCACAAACACCGCACACTCAAGGCCTTATGGACCCCGGGAATCTGTAACTCAGCCACTACATGCCATCACTCCGCGCATCGGCCAGACACCTCCCGCATCTCCTATTTCATGGGAAGCTGCAAATTGCGGGCCTCCTGTCCAAGCGCAGCTGGATCAGCATGTCGCTATATGATGTAAGTCAATTACTGGACTTGATGCAGCTGACGCCGTCCAACCTGCCCCGACCACTTGGACGACGTATTTGACCCACTGCACTATAGCTGACCACGTGCCTGATCTCTGAATTCGAATTTATACACAACCGACTACATCTTAAACTTCTCTCCAACGTACTGTCCCTGGCCTACGACAACCTCGTACCTTAACTTCCGCCTGTTACTCGGGCATGCATTTCCATTCATGCTTACAAACAAAACGCACCCCCACGTGGTGAGCCTGCTGCGGCGTTGGCCGGCTGCCAAACCCAGACCAACCCAACCGACTCGTATACAAGCCTGCTCTTAAATGCTCCAGCCAGCAAAAACAAAATGCATCTTGCCCATTCGTCCTTCCGTCAAGCTCGCATGCGTTGCTGATTAGTGAAACCCGGCAAGCAGCTTATCCGTGGGATGCGTCGCAGCACATTTCTGGGTACACGACTTTCCGTAGCGGACGCATCAAGCAACCAAGCTGCGGTTGTCTTACATACGTCAGCAATGAATTCCACGCGTCATCTTTCCAAACCATACCACTTAAAAATCCCGAAGCTTCTGTCTGGATTCAGTCCATAGGAGGCCAAAATAACATCCTGATAGACTGCATCTACGATCCTCCGCATCCCACTAGTACTGAAGTTGACGAATTGGCCAAGCTCTTTCACGATGGTTCATTCCTCCCAACTCGTCATAAAATAATGGGTCAAGAATTCACTAGGCCTCACAACGCTTGGCTACGTTAATCAGCACCATCCAGGTATAGGGTCTTCGTAGGAACTGTCTTCACACGTGACCGGACTCAGCATGTGTGCGCACCCATAAGCCAGTCCAAAACTCTTGACCCATTTTTCACCAACGGTATCTTGCATGCAAGTGCCAGCGCGTTAGATAGCGTTTCTGGCAGTGACTATAAGGTTGTGAGACTATCATTCAAGCTTCCAAACTTATGTCATCATGTTGGCCCAACTATAATGTTTTTAGGTCTCCCCAACACATGTATTGGTAGGCCATCTCTTCACTTCTACGTGCGGCTCCTTATGACGGTTTCGTCTTAGTAACTAACACGGCCACTGCGACCTGCACAGTGTACAATAACTTCATGATTAACTTTGATATTTTAAGCACAATGCAGAACTCGACCCTGAGACCTCAAAATTCCGATGAGGCCCGCACGCGTAAACTTATCGCTAAGCTTAAGTAAATGCGCCGTCGCTAAAAGAATAATAAGGATTTTACCACATACTTAAATAAATAAACAAATGGTATATTCTCGGTAAAACGAGACACACCTCTAAAGGCTTGATCAAATATGCATGCAAGAATAGCTTCTTTGGAATGTTAAAATATTTCGTTTAAATGAAAGGTATAAACGGATAGATGTAATCCATATGAGTGAGCATATCGTCAGGTAATAGTAAGACCAACAAACATGATGGCGCTGTGGCGTGAAAATATCAAACAAGATACAACTTGGGGGTAATTTCCTCATGTAGTGTTCCGTGAGTACAGGAGCCTAAACAAGGTTTTGGTGCAACCAATGACCATTACGAAGTCGGGATGACCTTGCTCCATCAAAGCCTTCTTCATAGTAAAATCAGTTGCACAGGTTGGACGTAGAAGGCTGAGAACTGCGTCAGTGTGAAATGTTTAGCTGTGACTTTATGTTGTGGCGTGTCACATCCGCCACGTTGCAGTGTTGTTAAGCGAACGTTTGTGGCTTTTTATAGAAAGAAGGCTTGCCAGGCGAAAACCCACCACTTCCTGGAACACGGCCGTAGCTTCCGTTGAACAGTAATGCTAGTCGGCTTTGCATCGTATAGACCTATTTTGCACTCTATTATTCGCAGTCGGTTGACAGCCAAAATTATTCCTTGGTTGGCCGAATGGCTTAGTAATGGCCCGGCCGGCTTTCTCTATTATATTCTCGTCCGGCTCGCAAACCGTGTCCGGCTATCTACGCTGGACTCTTCATGGGGACGGCGAGTGCACTTGTTTCTTGTGGCTGAATATGTCCATAATAGGCTAAAATGCCATTCTCCGAAACGTGGATTCGAAATTCCTTCAAATGTAAGTAAGTGTAACTGTCTCCATGACCAAGTGAAAACTCTATGGAAGGCTAACGGAAAAGCCACTTAGACGAGCGCAACGCTGTCCGTGAAATGACATCAGCAAAGCTCAGGTGACTGGAGAATCATAATGTTTGAGGCAGTGAAGGTCATCACGCCAGAATTGTTTGTCTTCTGTTGTGGAACAAGAAATCCATGTAAAAATATTATTCCAGGTGAGTAAATTGTTCTACTGTGAGTACGAGGCGAGCTAAACCCATTTGTTTAGACCCCGTGAAGTTAGCGTCACCAGAATGGCGGAAAGAGCTCCATTTGGAACGATGTGTGCGTTCTTCATCTCCCGGAGAAAGGATCAAGCTTTTATACCAGCTGAATATTGAGGGGGGTCAACCAGTTCCAGTGGATAAACCTTTTTGTTTTGGCGCATGTAACTGTGAAAATTTCTGGAAAAACCGGGCAACAGACAGGAGGCAGCCAATCAGAGACAGCAATGAATCACGAAGCACTAACACTGACTGGTGGCGCGCAACGGTGTCTGTGATACATTAAAACTTATGCAATTTTGTTTAGTATACTTGATTTGCAAGCGCGTTGATTACATCACGTCGCTGGTGTGACTCAGACTACAACTACTAGGTAGGAAGTAGGTTCTGCGCACGCAGAGTCAAGTGACCGTTAGAACAAATTCTGTTGACAAAAGTTAAGCGAATGATGCTAGGGTTGGAGAGAAACAGGTAAGCTGATGATGATGACAGCAGTCCGAATGCGAGAGGCATTTTAGGTGAAACTAAGGAAAACTAGGATGAGACCGAACGCGGAAGCAATATGGTTAAAGCAACGTTCCAAGAGGAAAAGGAAATTTAAAGAATCGGCTAGGAGCGGGTGAATGCTAACGGCAGTGCGAGGAGTAATTCGTAAGAGTAATTACGCTAAAGCGCTCATGATTCCACAGTCTAAAAGCATTAGAATCTTGAGAATAGGATCACAAGGGGCTAAAACTGCCGTGCGTTGGGAGTCGTAATGCCACCTACGGCCTCACTATTAGACAAATGGGAACATAAGGTAAAGAGCAGATGCATATGAAGAGTGGTAAGATGAGCATACTAATGGAAGCACTAGTCAAGAAACGCGTAGCAATGGTACGAATGCCGCCAGTACTCAGGAGCGAGGTCGGAGCGGAGGAGACCATACGCACGAGGATAACTTGAATAGACGCAATGAGTGTAAGCCGTGGGAATAAAAATGGAGCGCAATAAGAGAGAAGGCCATGGATAAGAGAAAAATAAAAGCAACAGCGGTCTAGACGAATGCGGAAGAGAGCGAAGTTGTTGCCAGACCCTGGTCGGAAACGGCACTGACCTCTGGCAGTAATAGGTGGGCAGAAGAACGTTCAGATAAGAATAGGTTAGTCGGCGCACTGAGATCAGGTCGTACGATTGTGATGAAAACAACTGTGGCGTGGTCAAGTAAGACTAGACCCACAACAGGACAGTAAGAACTGGTCCTACGTTGGTAGAAATATTGAGAACATAGATCAGGATAAGAAAAGGTTAGGAACGGGATGAGATAAGTTTATTGCTAGAGAGTGGAGAAGCGCACGAGGCTTTCCAGGTGATGTAAACAAAACGTTGGGTCAGTCGAACCAAGATTTGTAGCGTCGAAGAACTCTGAGTGAAATCAGATAACAAGTGGTCGAGCTGACGAGACTGGATTAGTCAGCGAGTAGGAATAGCACCTAAAATAAAGGAAGGAAAATTGACTGTAACGAAATATGATGAACGAGTCTAGCAGCCTCACGGGGTAGGGGAACAAGAGCGTTTAGTCTGCCTAGCGTATACTGCTTAAGTCTGGGTAGCATAGGAGCAGTTAGAGAGAAAGAAACTGATCAGTGAGACTAGAGCACCGCAGGGCAGTGAGATCTGGCACTCCAATTGAAGAAGTATTGAAAGCAACGCGCGATAAAAATAAGTTAGAGTCAGGATGAGAAAGGTATATTGAAGGAGGGTGGGAAAAGCCCATGAGGCTCTCAAGGTGGTGTTAAGGGATAGTGTAGTCAGCCGAACCAAGAGAAGTGATGCCTCAGAAATCTGAAGGAATCCGGAGAGCAGGATGCCGATCGGGTAAGACTTGATTAGGCGGCGCATTTGCATAGGGACACATAGTAATGGTGAGAAAAGAGCTAACACTAAATAGAGGGCAACTCTAGCATCCTCAAAATGTAAGGGAAACATCATGCTTTTCGGCGGAGCGTATACCACTTAAGTCTCAGTAGCCTGGGAGCAGGCATAGAGACAGACTAGTCAGGTGAGACAAGATCACGGCAGGGTAGTAACGCCGGCCGTCCGAGTAAAAAAGGAATGAAAACAGAAGGCGATATAAGAAAAGGTTAGGATCTGGATGAGAAGGGTTTTATTAGTAAAACTTGGAAAAGCCCACGAGCCTCTCCACGTAATGTATACAGAACCATTAGGGCAGCCGAAGCAAAAGAAGTGATGTCTCAGAAGTCCAAATGTGTGCATTGAGTAGGAGGCCGACTAAGCGATGCTGGATTAAGCGGCGCTTTGGGATTAGCGCGTAAAGTAAATATAAGAACAAGGCTATAGCACTAACTAGGGAACAATGCTAGCAGTCCCTCAGATTAAGGGTAACAGCGTTAATTCTGCGGAGCATGTACCTTCTAGGTATCGATAACATGGGAGCAGTCAGAGAAAACAGACTAGTCCGGTAAGACAATATCACGGCACGGAAGTAAGGCTGGCCGTCCTATTAAAAGAAGGAATGTAAACAGAAAGCGGGATAAGAAAAGATTAGGGTCGGGAGGAGAAGGGTTTATTGCTAAAGAATGGAGGAGCCCACGAGGCTTTCCAGGTGATGTAAACAAAAAGTTGGGTCAGGCGAACCAAGGTTTGTAACGTCGAAGAACTCTGAGGGAAATCGGATAATAAGTGGCCGATCTGGCAAGACTGAGTTAGTCGGCGTGTAGGAATAGCAAGTGCAATAAAGGCAAGAAAAGTGTAGCAACGATAGAGGGTGAACGGGTCTAGCAGCCTCACGGGTAGGGGAACAAGAGCGTTGAGTCTGCATAGGGTCAGGATGAGAAAGGTTTATTGACGAAAGTTGGGAAAAGCCCACGAGGCTCTCCAGGTAGTGTAATCGGGTAATTGAGTAAGACGAACTAAGCGAGGTGACGTCTCATAAGTCTGAATGAATCCGGAGAGCAGGATGCCGATCGGGTAAGACTGGATTAGTCGGCGCGTTTGCATAAGGACATGTAGTAAAGGTGAGAAGAAAACTAACAATAAATGGTAGGCAAGTCTAGCAGGCTCAAAACGTAAGGGAAACATCATGTTTAGTCTGCGGAGCGTATACCGCTTAAGTCTTAGTAGCAATGGAGGAGGCAGAAAGGAAGAGACAGATCAAGGAGACGTGACCGCGGCGGGCAGTGCGAGCTGGCCATCCTATAGAAGAAGGAATGGAAACAACAACCGCATTAAGTCGTACTATTAAAGCGCATAAATAAGCCATACCAATAAAGATTGAAAAAGTCTAGCAGGCTCTCGTGGGGAGCGAAATAGCGTCAAGTCCGTAGAGTCTAGACCGTTTGTGTCTTTGTAACAAAAGGCAATCAGGGATAAGGAAATAGAGTCTTGGCAGGGCACTGAGATTTGGCCGTCCGATTGAGGAAGGAAGGAATACAACAAGCGCGATAGTGAAAGTACTGGGTCAAGTTAAATGGTAAAGAAACTAAGGAGCACACATAGCGACCCGTCAACCAAACATTGACCGTTAACGTAACAGTGATCTGAGAGAGTTCGGAGAGTAAAAGACCTTTCAGGCGATACTTGATTAATCGGCTTACAATGAAGACAGAGTGCGCAGTACGGAAATGACAAGGGCAGAACCGAGAGCTTTATTGATTACGGTAAGCTATACTAACAGAGTGTACGCTAATGCAGCAAAGTTCTCGGGGTGAGGGCATCGGCGCGTTGGATATGTAGTGCCTAGATCATTTAGGTCTCGGTAGTATGGATGCAGTCAGAAAGCTGGAGACTGGTCAGGTGAGAGTAGATTAAGGCAAGGTACAGAGTTGCCTGCCTATTTAAAGAAATGCAACCAGACACGACGACAAGGATCGGGCAGGGTAGGGATTAGAACGGTATTATTGATAAAGATGTAAAAGTTGACGACGTTTCCAAAGGAATTTGAACAGTCCGTTTGGTCAACCAAAACGAGGGAAGCAACGTCTCAGAAGTCTGAATGATTCAGGAGAACAGGAGGCGGATCTGGCAAGCCTGAATTAGTCGGCGTGTTAGGCTTAGGATGTACAATAAAAATGAGAAGAGAGCTATAACAATAAAGGGTGAATGAGTCTAGGAGGCTCACGGAGTTAATAAGTTAATAAAGGTCAAACAATTCTTGCAGGCGTTTGAGCTGAGGGGAACATAGCATTGTGTCAACGGAGCCTAGCCTGTTTGTAGCTTCGTAGTTTTGAAGGCAGTCAGAGGAAAGTAGACTGGTCGGATGAGACTCGGTCAGGGCAGGGTACTGAGAGTTAGCAGTCCGATGGAAGGAGGAATGAAGATACCGAAGTAAGGAAAGCAAAGGGTCAGAGTGGAGAAAGCTTTACTGATTAGGAGTATGGAAGCCAACGACACTCTCTAAGGTAATGTGGACAGGGTATTTGATCTGCTTAATTTTGGCCGGTAACGTCACAGTAGTCAGCGAGGTCAGAATGCAGGAGCCGAAATACACGAGGCTGTATTAGTCGGCACATTAAGATTTAGTAGTACAGTTAAGTTGTGAAGATAGAATAGACAGTGTCAGCAGAAATGGACATTTTAGATAAGGGAGAGTTTAAATTAGATAAATAAATAAACGTTTATCCTGGACAATGCGAGGCACACCTGTACAGGCATGACCATGTTTAGCTAACATAGTGTGCTCAAAATGTACAAAGAGTACATGTTTGGCATAACAGTGAATAATGTGCCGCAGAATTTTTGACTGTTTGTTATCGGTAGGAATGTGCGAATCAGCGACTGACGTCCGTGGGTTGGATACCATTTTCCGGATGTCCACGGGCCAGTGACTTTATTTTGTGGCGAGTCACATCCGCCACGTCACAGTGTTGATAAGCAGACATTTGTGGCTTTTTATAGGGAGAACGTTTGGCGGGCGAAAACCCACCACGTCCTGGAACCCTGCCGCCGAACTATTTGCTGGAACGGGTTGAACCCAAACAACCCAGCTGGCACCACGAGGAGGTTGTTCGGCTAGCCAGCTAGGTTAGGTATAAGCACTCGGGTCAAGGGAATAGTGTTTTGGTTGTGCCGAGCCTATACCGTTTACAGCTCAGTACTCTGTAGTCAGTCAGATAGTAGGAGACTGGTGGGAGGAAACTAGGTCAGCACACAGCGCTGGGTTACTGATAAATTAGGAAAGGCAACGAGTGAGGGGAACAGAGTGTTCAGCCTGCTGAACAATGACCGGTACCGTTACAATATTCCGAGAGGGTCAGCAGAAATGGACAGGTTAGAGATGGAGGTGGCTAGGTTAAAAAGTAGGGTGCACAAGACCGGCAGGCTTTCGGGAAGAGGGGGTATAGACAGAAGTCTACAGAGTTGTGACCGTTTACATTTCGGTAGTCTGGAGTAAGTCGAAGAGAAGCAGGCCAGTCAAAAGAGAAAAAGTCAGGGCAGGGCACTGACAAACGGTAGACCGATAGAAGAGGAAGTAAATGCGAAGAGCGTGATAAGGAGAGGACAGGGTCGGTTTGCAAGGAGCCTTATTGGTGCTGGGTGTATAGGCTAACAAGGCTCTTGGCGCCTTAATATTATCTCTCACAATTAAGGCTTTGTATGGAATTCTATATGTGATCGGGGCCGTTCTCCCACAGCTCGTCCTCAGGGATGCAGGTGCCCAAGATGTCTGCTACCTTGGGGACACTTAGCAGTCTATTTATGGCCGTGGAGAATTGCAGGATATTATCAGATGCTCTGATGGCTTCAGGTAACTTATTCCACACATGCGCATATCTATAGAGGAAGAAGTTAAAGCGTATGGAGCAGCGGGTTTTGGGTAGTGAGAATGAATGTGGCTTTTTGCGTAGAGGATAGCGTGTGTCGCCCAGCGGTTGAAAATATCTTTCAATACTTGAGTCCGATGTTTGATTAGCTTATATAGAAAAACTAGGTTGGTTTTAAGTCTCCGCAGCCAAAGTGGTTCCAGACCAAGCTGCTTGCAGCGGCTTTGATAACTGAGCGTAGCTGATATTAGAAGGCGCTTAGTGAACGAACGCTGGACTTTCTCAATGACCATCCTATCACTTTTGCGTGAATTAGTAACCACTATCGAGCAGTACTCTACTATAGGTCGGACACAACTTGTAGAGCATGAGTCGCGACTCTAACAGGATCATTGACTTTAGTATTTAGCCAACGATAGACCTGGCTTTTGCAGAGCTATAGCTCGCTTGTTCCGCAAAATTCAGTGAGCTTGAGTAGTGCACATCGAGATCGCGCACGGTAATGCTGTTATCTAGTGGTATTCCGTTAAGGGTTAATATGTTGGGCGGTATAGAGCACCGGTAGGGAAGGACGTTACATTTCGTTAGTGAGAACTCTAGTTTCCACAGGTCACACAATGTTTCAAGAGCGCCGAAAGCGCTTTTAACGATGGAGAGGCCATTGCGTAGGCAGCTAGGATCAAATGAGAATACCACTTTTATATCATCAGCAAAGAGGTAGGGAGTGCCTTGTTGGAAGACCTGGAATACATCATTGATGTACAGTAAAAACAGCAAAGGACCTAGGACGCTGCCTTGGAACACTCCGCTGGTTACAGATGCCTTTTTGACGAGACATCGCCCAGTAGCACTGACTGCGTTCGGTTAGAAAGGTAAGAAGAAAACCAAGAAAGGAGGCGGCCAGAAACACCGAATGCAGCTAATTTTGTCAACAAACCATTGTGTGGAACCCGGTCGAATGCTTTTTTCATATCCAGGAAGATGATGACCAGTGCTTGACCCAGGTCTATGGAGTGTGTAACGTCGTTTAAGAATTCAAACTGGCAAGTTTGACAAGATTTAGTAGGCAGAAACCCGTGTTGGGACCTATTAATAAGGTTGCGTTGCAACAGAAAACGAAGCATCCCGTCCTTTATTATTCTTTCCATAAGTCTAGACGCAATGGGTGTGTGGCTGATAGGACGGTAATTGTCAATATTTTGTCGGGAGCCTCGTTTGTGCCGTGGTAGGATGGTTGCGTGTTCCCATTTAGACGGGTATTGTCCGGTCTTCATAGAGATGGTGAAGACATTAAGGAGAAGGACTGGAATATCTGGTCCAACAAGAATTATTACAGAAGATGGGACACCATCAGAACCCGGGTAGTGTGACATTTTCAAGGAGCAAAGTGCTCGCTTGATGTTATTTAAGTCAAAGTCAATGGTATGTATTTGATCTTCAGTGAACTTTTGAATCGTAGTTGGCAGTGCCGAGTCATTGCTGGTGAAGGAGTTACAGAAGTACATGTTAATGCAGTCGCAGAGCTCGACCGCATCAGTGACTATAGTTTTACCAGGAAGCAGAAAGGTAGTGATCGGTATATATTTGCTGCCACCCCGCTGCTTCATTAGTCGAATAAGAGACTTTGCCTTGTTGTCAGTGCAGAGCGCTGCGTTCTCAGCTAATGTACGAGCATTGTTTTGTGAACTTCTCTAGTCAATTCGTAATTCGTTCATGCGGATGATTAGATGAAATTCTTTGGTCTTGCTGTAGCGGGAGCGCAATTTCTCAAGCCTAGTAGCTAGTTTGCGTGTGGAAGCGCCATCAAGTGTCTGCCGTCTTCTTAGCTTCCACTTTTTGGGGGCAAGGACGTCTAAGCAATCGACAATGGACAATGGACAATGGACAATGGTTTATTACGGGTAAAAAAGCATCGCTTAACAAGTCCCGTGGGATGGAAATTATTGCGAAAATCAATTGCATAATAAAGTGAAAAGCGTTGTGGTGGACTCACCATAGACTTATGCGGAATAGCGGAGATGTTCGCATATCAAACGTATAAATCCATAAATCCATTGGTTAGGCGTTTGGCAAGAAACCGTTTGGTTGCGTTTTATAGCCCCTGGCTAACAAGTCATAAATGAAATGTAAGTGAGACAATGCATCGTCAACACGTTTTTTAAACATCGCCAGATTAGGAGCAAAGACGACATAATTAGGGAGGGCGTTCCAAGGCTCACACACGCGGAGAGAAAAGAATTTTCTACGGCATTCAAGCCGGCTATAATGAATTGTCAGTTTCAGAGGGTGACCTCTTAGATTAGTGTTGTGGTTCAATTCCAGCAGCGGACGGCAAATGTGGTTTGGGTTCTTCAGAATCTGGTAAACCATTATGAGATCCCCCCGCAAAAGCCGTTATCGACTACTGTATATTCTTAGAGATTTTAGTCTAAGCTGATAAGGCAGATGAAAGAGGCCCCTGACATTCTTGGTTGCCCGTCGTTGAGGAGTCTCGAGAGCAACGAGATCCTGTTTCTGCCACGGCTGCCACGCCTGAATAGCATATTCCACGCGAGGTCGCACGTAGGCGTTAAGCATTTGGGGAAATATTGATGGTTCAAACCGACCGAAGGCTCTGCGAAGAAGGCCGAAGTGTTGATTTCCGGTTCTCCTCGCCATCTCTGCTTGTTTTGAACACCCGAAATCTTCCTGTATCAATACACCCAGGTCACGCTCCTGAGAAACCTTCGCCAAGGTGTGGTCTCCAATCTTGTAAGCGCTCACCGGCTGGTGACGCAGATGCATCACTTTGCATTTAGTCATGTTCAATTGAAGCTTGTTCCTCCTTGTCCATTCGTAAATGCAATCTAAGTCATGTTGGAGCAGATCCTGATCTGTCTTGTTACTAATCGCCCGTCATATGTTGACGTCATCTGCGAAAAGCAGGAAGTTTGAGGAGATGACTCTTGCCAGGTCGTTGATAAACACCAGGAATGAACGCGGTCCCAGCACTGAGCCTTGTGGGACACCACATTCCACGTCAATTGGATTAGAAAGTGATCCCCTAACACGTACTTGGAGTTTTCGTTGGTAAAGGAAGTTGTCAATCCAACCAAGTACTGGATCACCGATTCCGTAACTTTGTAGTCTTTGAAGTAGGATGCGGTGATCAAGGCGGTCGAAAGCTTTGGAGAAGTCCAGATAGATGACGTCGACTCCGACCCCATCATCGGCCAATTCCGTCCAACTTCCTCGTGCAATGAGTAGGTTGGTGGTGCATGACCGGTGTTGACGGAAGCCATGCTGTTCCGATACCAAGATGTTGCATATTTCCAGGTAGTCCATTAAAGCCTCAGCGACGACTGCTTCCATCACCTTCGCGAGCACAGGGAGGAGAGTCACTGGACGATAGTTAGCAGGATCGGAACGGCTACCGCCTTTAAAAACAGGGGTTATAATGCCACACTTCCACATAGTGGGGACTTGTCGTTCATCAAGGCACCTTTGGAAGAACTGTGACAGTGGTTCAGCTAGCTTGGTGGCCATAGCCTTCAGTGCCTTCGGGCGGATGCTGTCTGCTCCCGGAGAACTATGTTCACGCAGTGACAGTAACTTCCTTAGCACAATTGATGGGTTGAAAATAACATTTGTAAACAGAGGTGTCGGTAATGAGCTTGATATTATGGGATGAGCTTGATATTATGGGATGAGCTTGATATTATGGGATGAGCTTGAAGTTGTTATAAAGCTTCATGATGCGATGGAGGAGGCGAGATTTCTCATATTGTTGTCCTCCTGGTAAGGGAATTTAGGCAGTGCAAAAATAGCTTCACTACCTTGTGGTCGCTGCGCGGTATGTTGTCTAACACTCTGGCGCATGCGTGGGAAATGCCGTTAGTGAATATCAAATAAATAACTAAATATTTTTATTTATTAGGTCCAGTATGTCAGATTGTCTAGTCGGTGAATTCACATGCTAAGTCCAGCCGTGTGTGGAATAGTGTCTACCAGGGGCCTATATTTCAGCGGAGCTGACTGCTTAAGCCACGAGCCAAGATGCATATTAAAATCTTCAGAAATATTTTTATAGCGTGCAAGAAGAAGTGAGACTTCCTGGAAGAGCTTGCCCATTTTGTTAACGCTAGCACAAGAGGAGTGCGGTGGGTTGTGTAGACAGCCTATCAAGAGGAGTAGTGAACCTCCAGTGGCCTGAATCCATACTGTCTGCAGAATGGCCAAGGGATGCGGTCTGGAAAGATGCTGCACGAAACTCGTTCTTGACGTATATGAGACATCCGCCACCTCAATGATTGGTGCGTCCACTACGTAAACGTAGTCGAATGAAGAAATTCGGTCATTTAGATACTTTAGCTGAGCGAACGGCACAGCGTAGTACAAACAAGTCTGTCACTTATACAACTTCCTCGCAATAGCCGCAGCGGCCGGCTGATGGCCTCAATCGTGCTTCCCGATAGTAGGGTCATTGTTGCCGCAGCGGAGTTGTGCGATTTCATTAACACACGCTTCTGTGATGCCATCATCAGCATTAATTTGTTAATGCCAACTACGATTACAAAGTTTACAGAAGATTGCATTCACACCATTGTTTTAAACTTGAGCAGTATCAATCGAGCTCTAAACGCACTGAAGCTGCCACACAACCCCGGTCCCAACGGAGTCCTATCTACCCTTCTAATACTCTAAGACCCTGAGGTTCCAATCCTATTGTTAAGGTTTTCACCATATCCATGAGGAACGGATGCTACACAATCATGTGGAAGCACTTGATAGACGTTCCGCGTCACAAAAGTGGCTGTCTTTTAAATATCGAAAACTATCATCCTGTAAGATACACACCATTTGCGTCTGGAGTCATGGTAAGGATGGTCAAGGAAAGAATGCTTCCCTTCTTATAACACGGCTTCCTGCCAAGTAACCCTTGCTACACATGCTAGTTTGACGTCTAGATCTACGTGACGCACTCCACTGACTCAGGGCAAGCCCTTGTCATTATCTTCCTTGGCATGAAAAAAGCTTTTAACCGGGTTCCACACCATGGACTACTGACGAAACTAGCTGCATTCTGCGTCATGAGACATCTTCTTTCTTGGTGTGCTTCTTACCTTTCTAGCCGAACGCAAGCTGTAAAACTGGGCGATACATCTTCCAACAAAGCACCCCTAAATAGCGGAGGATTTCAAGGTAGTGTACTTGGCCCTCTGCTCTTTGTTATAGGTTAATACCTTCTCCTAGATCTTTAAATACGGCACTCTATATCTATTTGCCGAGGATATCAAAGTTGCAGTTTCATTTGATCCTAGCTGCAAACAAACTGGCCTCTCAACCATTCAGCACGATCGTCCTGCTCTGAAATTTGGGTGTGATATATGGATGCTAGAATTCTCATCAATGAAGTGCAACGTTCGCTTTTACCGTCGCACTATACCACACAACTACCTAACTCTCAACTGTACATCCTTAGGTAACTGCTCCACCGTACGCGATCTCGGTGTGCATTACTCTAGCTCGCTAACTTATCCGAACAAGCAAGCTATAGCTCTGCTAAAGCCAGATATATTATTGGGTATATACTGAAGTCAGTAATCCTGACAGCGTTTCGACTCCTGCTCCACAAACTATACGCCCTACCTACTTTAACGTATTGCTCAATGATTATATCCAATTTGCGTAAGTGTGCTGGGATGAGAATCGCGAAAGTTCAGTGGTCTTTCACGCAGCGTCTTCTAGGCCCATCTACGCTCAACTATTAAGGACGCTGCAAACTGCTTGGCCTAGATCCTCTCACACCGTCAAAGTAAACAGAGCGACCTTTCACATCATTTCAGGAGATTTTGTAGATGTACACTAAAACGACAACTCCCTGTTTCTACTATCCGTCGCCAGCCTCTATATTACGCTGCTACGCATTCTTGAACTCAGGCTTCCTCCACATCATTAACGTTTTCGTCCCTGATAAGGGCATCCGCCATTTCATTAGCTGCAGCATTTTGTGCGAACAGCGTATTTGATGCAATCAACGTGCCTGTTGCAGCATAATCTCTTGTCAATTCTTGCTCATGACAGATGTGGTGTGCCTCAAAGTATTCGACCATAATTTATTTATTAATTTATCTGGATGCGCAGGCTTAAAGCCAACCTCGTAATCATCCATCCACTAAAACCCTGACTCCATCATAAGCGAATTCTTCCATCCGATGAGTGATACACGTTTCACCATACGAAAAATGCCTCACAAATTCTCTCTCCCTAAAACACGTCGCAATATCCCTTCAACCTTCTTTCTCTCTAGATATGCGCACGTATGGAAGAAGCTACCAAATTTTCCGCATTTCAGAAACTGCAAAGGCATTCTCCTCGGCCATAAAGCGATTACTAATTGTCCCCAAAATGGCGGAAATTCTGGGCAGTTTCATTACCAAGGACGACTTATGGCAACGAGGCCCTGCGCATATATCGACACGCACACACTCAACCACCGCATACATCATCTCTAAGTTTAAAAGCAAAAGCGTTTACAACTTCTTAGTTTCATTGTTTGGATGTTTCCGTTCGCATGTGTCTTCCAGCTTCAGTAGCCTGATTCCGCCCTCCATTTGTTATTCTCACTTATCTCTCCGCCCAACACTTGTATGAGCTTGGCTCTACTCCTTAACAAGTGACCGACACCGCCACCTCATTCTCTTAGCAGCGATTTATCTGTCTATTTGGACTTTTTGTATTGACTACAGACTTTCTTTCCTTGACCCGTGAACTTGATAGGCCACTGGCTCTTTGACTATTCTTCCTTACCCATGTTCCCTTGGCTTACCCGCCTAACGGAATGAGGCGTTGATGCCCGAATCTATATAAAGTCTTCAGAATCCTTACCTACCGCATCACTGACATTTCTATAAGCTTGCCTAGCTGGCTCAGACCGTGACGACATCTGCTTCACTCGCATTCGTCAGTCCTCCGAGCCTGTTATCCTTTGTCTTCCTCATCCCGAAAACTTCCTTTACTGATAATACTCATTAGTTTTATTCTTACCTTACTTTGGCAACATAGCATCAATGCGCTGACTTATCCGGTCACGTAAAATGTTATCCTACTTCCCAACTCCTCCCATACTTTCCTGATCTAGGCTCTAATGACTCAAAGCTCCGTAACCCCTAAGTCAAGAGCATAGACGGCCTTGATTAATTCTTATTATTATATCCCCTTACAGCTTTAATATCTGTATTTCTGCCGAAGCTCCCTGATAGTATTTCGACTTAAACATTACGGCTTAAACTCAATAAAGCGACATGCTAGTCTCGTCTTAATGGTCTGCGTTCCGATCACTAAGACATTACCGATCAAGGGTCGGCAGACCCAACGGGTTGTTCACGACAATAGTTGCCTTTTCTGTTCAGACCTTCGGTTTCCTTACCGCGCTCTCTTTTTGCATTCCTTCTTCAACCGGGCAGCTAATTTTTCGAGCCCGGCCCTAATCAAGGCCAGTCTGACTAGTCTCCTACTCTTGGACCTCTTCCAGAGATCCGACACCCAAACGTTCCAGGCTATGCAGACCCAACAAGCTGTTCTACTCATCCTGCCCGCTTTGCTCAGCATGCTACCTACCTTCCCGTTTGCCAGGACGGCTTCCGGTATTCCTTGGCTTTCAATGACTTGTAAGCACTGACGGCTCTTTGACCACCCCTTCACAGTACCAACCCCAAGTCCTTTTGGAGCACTAGTTGAATATCATGCGCCATCTCCAGCACGACTATCTCCGCATCATGACTTGCTGATTACTTCTCACATCTCTGTCCATTTCCCAAACCTTTGTATAATTTCCCCTATTAGCACCCTTCACTTACGTTGCTGCTAAAGCGACAAAACTGTCTGCTGCTTATATTTATGCACCTTTCCAAACCGTACGATCTATCCTCCTTACACTTACTCAACGACGACTTTCTTCTGAGTTGTTTTATCTCCGCTTACTACCCGTCTAGCTGATCAACCTCTAAGGCTGGCAATATGCCCCATCAGGTCGGTCTGTCTTTCATGGTTGTCTGTCTGAAACCTTTGTGACCTTAGCTTACTTTGCCGTAAAGGAAGCACTGTGTACTGCTGGCTAAGGGTCTAATGCTTTACAGTATCGCCTACCACGTCCGTTGGTATAGCATACCAGTATTAGTCTGCTGCTGCTCACACACGCTTTCTCAACGATCCAGTGAGTTGACCCATATGAAACTTATCCCGCCGAATGTCAATTCTTTACCACCAGCTCCTCTACGTTCATATGGCTTACTACTGAAACCATAGCATTCCACTTCGGAGTGGTTCATCTACTCTACTAAAGCGGATGTGCTATCCTAGTTCACTGCTTTTGATCCAAACTATTGCTAATCCTGCAACCCAAGCATTGCTTCTGCTACGGCCTGTCTGCCAGCAATATAACCCTCTTTAACTTACTGGACTGTTCGGCTGTTACTGCTCCACTGACCACCCACCAAGGAGCGGCATCTGCTACATAGTTAAGCCGGCTCTAACCCCCAAAGGTTCTTTGCGTCAAACCGGCATGTTGTATGCACCGTAGCCTTCCAACCCAGAGTGATTCACAAAATCCACTGAATTGCTGGCTCGCCAGCCTAATTTACGATACTTGTTTCATACTACTTCCCGTTCTACAACGCAACTCCCGCTTCAGCCACGGCCTGTCTCCCTTCACCATAACTCTCCTAACTAGCTGACTGTTCGGCGGTCCGTGTCGCCTTAATCACACAATAAAGAGTGGTTTCTAATATGCAGTTAATCCGGCTCTTATCCTCATCGACCTCTTAGTCCACTTGGTTTCCTTTTGACAGCGTATAATTCTACCCTGGAGTGGCTTGAAAGCTCTTTAAAAGCGCCGACGCGCCATTTTATCTCACAAATCTTAGTTGGTAGCATTGCTTGTTATAAAATCCGAGTTTCGCTCAACTACAGCCTCCTTTTCTGCACTATAATCCTCCTCAATTTAACTTACTGGCCGGCAGTCCATGTTTCCTTAATCTCTCAATAAGTAGCAGCTTATATTACGTAGTTAATCCGGCTCCTAACCTCATTGCTCCCTGCGTCCATTTGTCCTCTTTTCACACCGTAGAACCACAGCTTCGGGTGGTTCACATAATTTACTGAAGCTTCGATGCGACACACCATTTTTACAGTCGTTGCTTCCTATCATTGCTTGTACTACAACCTAACCTTCTTTTCTGATACGGCCCAATCTCTTTCACTTTAACCCTCCACTTAATTGACTGCTCGGCAGACAATTTCCCATTAATCACACAATAAAAATTACTATTACTTTGCCGTTAATCCGGCTATTATCCCCATCGATCTCTGCGTCCAGCGGCTTCCTTTTGACACTGTAGAGTCCTAACTTCGGATGGTTCGCCTAATCTACTGAAGCGCCAACGCGTCACCCTATTTTACAATTATACAACCCAAGCTGCTGCTGTGCTGCACCCTGTCTGCTTGCTCTTTAAACCTCCACCTAACTGACGACTAGCCAGACCATGCTCCCTTATACTCTTAACCACAAGCGGCTTCTCCTGAGCAGTTAATCCGGCTCTTACACTCACTGTTCTCTGCGTCCATGTGGCATCAGTTTGTCACCGTTGCATTCCATCCTTGCGTGGTTCACCTAATCTAATGATGCGCCCACGCACCGTCCTACTCCACAACTGTTAGTTTGATTTTATGGCTGGGTCTCTAATCTACTCCACACACCAAGTAGGACCTTTCTTTTCACTATACACACCAGCAACCTAACGGACTGCTTGGCCGTCCATACTTAGCAATTAGCATGTAGCGGGAGCCTGGATTACGATTCGTACATGCAGGTCGGGTCGCAGGGAAGCTTTTATTGGTACAGTAAAAGATTCCCTGTTACCTGGCTACAAAATAAGGCGACACCATTGACGTTCTAGCTAAGAGAACAGAGGATGCACATGACACAGGGCAGTCGCGCGTTGCAACCGTAACGTGGGTTTTGCAAACCAAAGCAAGCGCCAAGTAAAATGTCGATGGGCAAGTCGATCATTCGGACTCAGCAATAGGTTCAACAAACCACACCGGTTGCTTAGGTGTACAATGAAATGATTTTATTAAGAACCTTACACAGGGAAACGGGGAATCTACAGACTGCTTCATATCTCTCTTCCAGGAGGGACTGTTTACGCAGTCATTCGATCTACGTGCGGACTGTCCGTCGCGGGCCAGCCTTCTGCAAGACCAGGTTTTGGAACGTGATGCAGCTGCTGGGGAGAACGACGCAATCTGACCAAAGCGAGCTCCCAGCCCTGTCCCCCATGCGGCGTCGAAAAGGTAAAAGAACTGTTTGTGGGGGGCAGTTCGTAAAGTTCACGTAGGTGGTTGGGCAGAATGTTCGTTACACTCCAAGTTGACGTGCTTGGATGAAGTGAAAAGTGAAAGCGAGGTGCAACCAACCGACGGTGTATATGGAAAGCTCCCTACCGCGTCGGCTGACAGTAGCGCGAGTAATGGTGCTGACGGTTAAGTTTGTGGGTTATACTGGAGCGAACGGACTCGTCTGAGGTTGCGGTGCGAGCTGTGATGACGCAGGTTGTGAAGGTAGTTGCTGCATTAAAGGTGCAGACTTATCGAGGAATGGTGGCTTGAGTCGGTCGACGTTGATCGTCTCAATCTTACCATTGTAGTCAATGGTAAACGTCTTGTCGCTTCTGCGTACGACACGGTAAGGGCCAGAATAAGGAGGTTGGAGTGGCCGGCGTACACTGTCAGTACGAACGAATACATGCGTGCAAGTAGTTAAGCGTTCGTCCACGTTGGTCGCAAGCTCTGTGCTCTGGGTCGCAAAGGCTGAAGCTGTTGAATGTGATGAGATAGGCAAGCTGCGTAGTCGCCATAGTCAAAGGTTGTTAGCGCTTTTGGTGAGACGTGTTCACCAGGTAAGCATTGTGTGCATCCAAAGACTTGGGACGATGGAGTGGCGTGCAAATCCGCTTTAATCGTGTTTCTTGTGCTTAAGAGAACGAGCGGAAGTGTTTCGTGCTAGAATGTGCTAGATTGGGCACAGAGTGATGCTTTGGGTTGCCCATGGAACCTTCCTACTATCCCATTAGCTGCGGGGTGATATGCTGTGGTACGGTTGCGTTAGTAAACTTTGACGCTGCGAAGATTGCAGCAAGATCCTTCAAAGTGCGATCCTCTGTCGTCGGTGACTGCGCTTGGGCAAGCAACTTGAGCTACCCAGCGTTCTATCACTGTGCAACTGTCTCAGACGAGCAGCTGGCTATCGGAATCGCTGCTGGCCAAAGGGTGTGTCAGTTGACAGATTGCTGCAACGGTCCGACTAGGTCGGCATGGACATGTGCAAAACGAGAGTCAGGAGCCGGAAAGACGCAAAGTGGGCTTTTGTTGTGTCTGTATACCCTGGCGCTCTGACACTCTAAGCATGCGCCCGCCATAAGGCGGTCACCGATGGTTACGAGCTTCTGCGACGTAGGTATGCCGGGATAGGACAGGTTGTGTAATGCGTTCAAACTAGTCGACGCGTCGAAGTATTAACTACGGGGCGGGGAAAATTTTGTAAGGCGTCAAAGTTAGTAAGTGGACTTAGTGGAACTTGGCGTAGTTTCAACGAGGTGCTGCGTCGTAGCTTGTCTATTTCGGGATCGGCATGTTCGGCAGCAGCCATGGCGGCTAAGTGGATGTTGGTGGCGGGTGATAAGCTGAGCTGACAATTGCCTGACAACGTATCAGCAACGGGATTAGGAGCACCTGCGACATGTCATACGTTTGTCGTAAACTGAGGAATGTAGTCCAGGTGTCTAGTTGCCCACGAGGAATACTTCTCTGTTGCGCCATTGATTGAGTAGGTCAGTGGCTTGTGGTTAGTGAAGACTACAGAATATCGGGCTTCGAAATAGTGACGAAATGTCTGATACTTAAGTAGATAGCAAGTAGCTCCCAACCGAAAGTGCTGCAACGACATACGGCAGGTTGTAAAGCTTTCGAGAAGAAACCTAGAGGTATCCATTGATGGTCGATGAGTTATTGAAGAATTGCACCGACGGCAGTGTCGGATACATCAGTTGTCAGGGAGAATGGTGCTGACTTGCCTGGGTGGGCGAGAAGCGCCATGTTAGAGATAGCGTCGTTGAGCTTCTCAAAGACAGCCTGGCGTCGTCTGGAAACTGAAAAAGCGTTGCTTACTGCGGAACAAATCAGTCACTGGTTGAACAATGCTCGCGCAGTTAGGAATAAAGCGCCTGTAATAATCGACCAGCCCAAGCATCGTTGTAATTTTTTGAAGGAATTAGGAGCAAGCTAATCCCACAGTGCCTGGATTTTGTCTAGCATAGCTTCAATATCAGAGGCCCAGATACTGTGGCCAAGAAAGTCGATGGAGTTTTTGGCCAACCTCGCATTTATCGGGGTTGAACGCAGCGCCGTACTGCGTCAATCGCTGGAAGAGAGCGCCGACTTAATGAAGATGTTCCTCGTCAGAAGAGCTGGCGTTGAGCAGGTTGTGTAGATAAGGATAGACGCCTTTGAGTCCTTGAGTTACCACAGGACTGCAAAGCTGAACGTTTGCGCAACGTTGCTGAGGCAGAAAGGCATTCTGAGGTACTCAATCAGGCAGAACGACGTAATAACTGCTGTTTTAACAATGTCGCCTGGCGTCACAAGTCTCGGATGATGGGAGTGAACTAGGTCGATTTTACTAAAGGTAGACTTACCAGCAAGGTCTGAGGTTAGGTCGTATATGTGCGAAATAGGGTAGTTATCTGGGACGGTAACTATTTAAGTGTCCTGCAGTCACCACAGGAGCGCCAGTCACCGGATTGCTTCGGCACCATGTGTAATGGTGATGCCCATGTGCTACTGAACGGTCGGATTAGTCCCAGTTCGAGTATGTTCTCCAGTTCCACCTTAGCAGCTTTTAGCTTGTCCGGGGCCAGCCTGCAAGGGCGGGCCGAAACATGTGGATCCTTAGTGCAAATGTGAGGCACGAGGTTTGA
>OX104062.1:1793237-1985945 GCA_944474145.2 Dicrocoelium dendriticum
TATTGCCCACCCGAAAACACTGCACAGCCACGACGCGTTTCGATGTAATTTCACCTCATCAGGTGGAGACAGCAGGATTTGAACCCACGACCATTGGAATAGCAGCCCACACTACTACCCCTTTGGCTACCGGGTCACGATGGGCAACGCTTTTTGTCAGTGTGTTTTCATTCCTACGTCGCCCTTTCTGTGTTGCGCAAATACACTTCTCGTCCGGTGGGTTGTCTTTTGACGAATGATGCCAATGATGCGTCGGGGGGATGATGCATGGAAAGTTCGATTGTTGCTGCGTAAATTTTGTGCAGTTGAGCATGAAGGCTAGATCAATTTTGTATTGCCAACGAATCCAAGAGATTTCCGCTTCGATCACATTGTGCAAATGCAGATGTCCATGTTGGCTGAGCAAGCATCTTTTTTCAGTATCCGTTATAATTGTTTAAAGTTGCTCAAACGTGACAGTCGTGATTTTGTAACGCATGCTGGCGTTGTGAACCGAGAGTGTGAACGTTTTAAACTAGGTACGATGACGCCTGATCAGTTCAAAAGTCTCATATTTGTTCGCAGTCTTCAGTCTCATGCCGATGTTGATGTGCGCACACGCATCCTTTACAAGGTAGATCAGGAACCCCATTTGACATTACAGGACATTGTTACTGAATGCCAGAGACTAATTAACTTAAAGCCTGATACCAATATTATAAAAATTGTTGGCCCCAGGAGTTAACGACGGATTTGCCGCACGGCTGTTCGAGGTAAAAATGTTAGCGATAGAGTACCCAACCAGAAACCCCCGTCCTCATGCTGGAACTGTTCTGCATGGCATTTTGTACGACGTTGTACTTACAAGGAGCATCTCTGTCAGCATTGCAAATGTCTGGGTCACAAAGAATCACGCTGTCGCAAAACGTACAATTCCAGGCCTGTGTCGACCCCACACTTGTACACGAACTCTAAATCCCAAAAGACGTCGTTTCAGGGAGCAAATACAAAAGTAGTTCTCGCGACCTGTCGCACAGTATTTCGGGCAAACGAAAGTACCTCACCGCCAAAAATTAACGAGGTTCCCATATCCTTGCAAATAGATACGGCATCGGACATTACCATCATTTCTCGATCATCATGGACGAGAATTGGCAAACCTCCACTGAGACGTTCAAACCTGACTGCCAAAAATGCATCTGGCGAACCACTGAGGTTAGATGGTGAGTTCACATGTGACAGCAAATACAAAAACCTGAGCCTCCGTGGAACCATTTACTTAGTTTCTTGTGTCAACATTCCTCTTCTTGGCATTGATTGGATTAATAGATTGAATTTGCTCAAGGTGCCACTGAATAATGTGTTCTGAAACGAACGTCAGGGTGCATCATACAGCCATACCACCTATTCCAAGTAAAACCATTGCTGAACAGTTTCAGCTGAACAAGCTGCAGGCAAAGCTTACCCTGTTACCTTGTACTACACCAGTGTTTCAACCCAGGAGCCCGGTCCCGAAAGCATCACCTCGTACGAGTTCGGATATGGAAGCCCAGTACGACAGACGGTACGGAGCACGGCGCAGCAAGTTCAAAGTTGGAAACGCTGTGTTTGCAACCTCTCATCGATGGCGCCGAATAAACTGAATACCAGGTCAAGTCGTGGGACGACGTGGCAAAGTAATGTAGGAGGTTCGCGTTGGTAGGCAAGGATGGGTTCGTCATGCCAACCAACTGCGACCGCGGTTTGCAAAGATCCCACAGACACGCGACCCCAAAGGATTAGATTTCAATGAATTGTTATGCACTTTGCACCAATGCACCTCGACCGGACAGGATACGCAACTCGTGGAATGGACTGAAAATGAACACCGACTAAGGCCACAACGTGTAAGAAGATGCGTGCAGCCCTTGCAGGTCGATCCCCGAAGGAAAACCCACACAACTACCGGTCTAACTATTTTAAATAGGGGATGTGTAAGGTCAGACCAAAGTCAAATGCTCATAGAAGCAAAACAAATTGACTTGTTCGGGAAGGCAAAAGCGTACTTTTCCCAAGTAACCGTGTGTATTGTATCAGAACAATCTCAGTTACAAGCAGACTAGAGATTTTCTGTGTTGCAGTACATTTGTTACTATCTCTTGTTTCATACCACTCACATGTCTCGTGATTCTTTGAGATCGATAAATTCAAACTAGCACACAGCCGTGATTTGAACTGCAATCAGTGTGTTTTCATTCCCACGTCGCCGGTTCTGTGTTGCGCGAATACACTTCTCGTCCGGTGGGTTGTCTGTTGACTCGCGTGGCGCAATCTAAGAAACTGTTAAGTCGAACCCCTGAGGACACAATACCTACTTGACCAAATCTCTCGGTCAATTTCTGCATACTCCCACGCCACGTCATCGATTGAATACCTCGTGGTTTCGCCCAATTTGATGCACTGGAAACGTATACTGCTCGTCGAGGAAGGCGGTTAACTGGTGTACGGAGTACATGACCTAATCAACGTTAGTGATACGACTTCAAGTGACACTGAATTGAGGCACAGGAGAGTTTTTTGCAAAAAGCAAACTGGCGGACCTAAGCATTGCTCACCCTACAACGGCAGCTGGCGGTTAAAGTTCGAAACTCTTTGCACACACCAGGCGCATTGACGCGGATCGGTTAGCTGCACGGTATCCAAACGAAGGTCTCTGTTCCAAGCAACAAGCTCGGTGTGTCGTCGATAAACGACGTATCGTAGACGCCAATAATCTCTTACTTATGGCTCCGGTGTGGATTGGAGAACATTTCCACCAACGGCTCTAATATGTAGGCTCTAACCTACGCAACTGATACCACCAAATTCTCACGGCGTTTGGAGTGGTGCAGACTGCTGAAGAAGCAGGCAATGCTCATGGAGTTAAGTTCACCCTGACCCATCATTGGCATCATTTGTTTGGAGACCGATTTAGTCTTCAAGTCATATGCAATCGATGATACATATCTTTGCAGAAGCAGGGTTGGACGGACATAGATATCATGGAATGAGATTTTGAAGATGTCTACCTGCATCCTGACTACAGTACAGAAATCGCTTGATGCGGTTAGAAAGTACTTCCTGCAATGTCACGGTGGCGATAACATGGAATTCCTTCACAATATTCTGCTTCAGTTACTTGAGGGAAATCGGCTTGTTTCTGTAAAACCTTCGTTTCAAATATCCCCAGAAAAAAATCCAGCGGATATAAATCGGATGACTGTGCGGGCCACTCAATGGGGCCTCCACAACCGACCTAACGTCGGCCGAAGTGCTCGCAGAGATAAGCTCGCACCGATTGAGCATATTGTGATGGTACACCACCATGCTGCAACCATATTGTACTGCGAAATCCATTCGCCTCCAACTGTGGCAGTACGAAAGTCTGGAGCAATTCCTTGTACGACGATGCTAGCAAAAGTTAGGGTTGAGTAATATAAAATAACTTACCAGTCACGTTCCAGAAAAAGAAAAATGGTCCAACGATTTTATGACCGGTAGTTCCAGCCCAGATCATCAGTTTGGCGCTATGCTTAATATGTGACGCTGTGTATCTGCGTGGATGTGAAGCAGCCAAGAAATGTTGTTTGTCCGTTCCATGCAAATAGAAAACGGACTCCTCCGTAGGCATTACGGAGTGAATATGCATGTGATCGCAAAACCAACGTAAGATCACTTGGTGGTAAGTCATCATCATCATCATTACACGTTAGCTGGAGGTAGAAAACACCTCAGCTCTTGTGCCGCAATACAAAAGACAAGAAAAGGAAAACAAACGGTGGCACACCCGCTGAGTCCCCAGTAACGGATGTACATCGTTCCGGAGAGCTAACAGCTGGCTGCCGTAAAAGAGAGTCATATTATGCCTAACAAGTGAGATCGTGCTTGGAGGGGATGCTAACCAGGAGGGGGATGGACAAAGGAACTCACAACACAAACGCCATTGGGGCCGCCTCCAAGCCATATCAGCGAGTGTGTACAACTAAATGTGTTCACCGTCCTTAGGATTCCAGCCAGGCAATCGGGATGCACCAACCGACGCCAACTTCGAAGTGGAGGTTTTCATTTCTCTCGACCAAGTCATCACTTGGCCTCTCCTCCTCCTCTTCCAACCGCACCCACAACGAGCAAACAATGAACGTCGCGGGAGTCGGTGTGCTGGCATGCGCAACACGTGGCCCAGCCATCGGAGCTTGGTGTGTGATATAATGGTGCTTAGCTATTCACTCGCTCTTCATGCACCAAATACGCGACGTCGAACACGCTCATTGCTCACGCGGTGTTCCCAACAGACATGAGCTAAGCTGCGAAGGTAGTGATGATCGAATATGGCGAGCCTCTCCATATCTGTCGACCTGATGGGCCACGTTTCACAGCCATGTAGGAGAGTTGGACGGACGGCTGCGTTGTAAACTCTGCCCTTCAGGGCCAGAGTAATGTCGCGTCTGCGCCACAGGTGGCGGAGATTAGCAAAAGCACCTCGAGCTTTTGCTATGCGGTTCGGAACCTCATCTTCAATCCCACGAGTGCTAATATAGCTGCCCTGGTACTTGAATTCCTGAACGACTTCTAGCAGATCACCACCGAGCGTTAGCGTAGCGGTGGGTCCCTGCCAATCTTGGAGAAGTACTTTGCATTTCGATGGAGCAAAGCATAGCCCAAAACGATTGACAGCCAGTGCTAATCGGTCCAGTGCTGTTTGGCATGTTTGGGAGCTGTCACAGATTAGGGCAATATCGTCCGCATACTCCAAGTCAAGAAGTCGCTCAGCACGAAGTAGCTCCACACCTTCTAGGTCGTGTCCAGCGAAAGCTGTTTCCATGACTTCATCAATAGCGAAGTTGAAGAGGAAAGGTTACAGCGGGCAACCTTGTCTCACACCGCTGTTGATACTGAAGGGTGGCGACAGTTTGCCATAAACCCTCACCCTGCCCGAGCTATGCGCATGCAGCGCTTTGATAATGTTTACATATTTATCAGGCACACCTTTCCTCAGCAGACAGTCCCAAAGGGTACATTGATCGACTGAGTCGATGGCACCTATTATTTCGAGAAACACGACAACGGTGGGTCGCCAATAAACATGGCGGTGCTCCAACACTTGACGCGAGGTGAATATGTGGTCGATGCAGCTCCGAACTCGACAAAATCCGGTTTGCTCTTCACGAATCTGGCTTTCACGCGTGCCAGTCATTCTGTGGAGAATGCCAGAGGCAAGCCATTTAGAGGCAATCGAAATCAACCTGATCCCTCTATGATTGCCGCATTCCAAACGGGAGTTTCCCTTGAAATTTGGGACAATGATGGAGCGGTTCCAGTCTGTCGGGACTGCCTTCTGCTCCCGAGGTTTTACTAGCAACTCGTGTAAATCATCTACTAGAGCAGGTCCCTTGAATTTGAAGAGGACTGGGGGAATTCTATCTGCCCCTGCGGCCTTATGCAATTTAAACCGATTGATCTCACGTTCAAATTCTGCGCGTGAGGACGGATCAAAGGAGACGGTCCAGAAAGAAGCGCGCTCAATGCCTAAAAAGAAAGCGATAACTCAGGTTTGTTAAATTGCCTTGCAAAGTTTTAAGCCCAAAGCTCCAAGCGTTTTGACAGGTTGTGGATCAGCTGCCCACTCTCGTCGCGTATGGTCGCGTTAACACCAGGTTTCTTGCTGCCTGTTTCCCGTATCAGACGGAATAATTTACAATGATTACCAACAGCAACCGCGGTTTCCATCTCAGAGGCATGATGAGACCACCAGGTTTCGCGGTCCTTCTTCAGGCTAGCAAGTAGTTTTGCCCTGAGATTATTGCGAGCCTAACTGTACTAGCCTCAATGCACTAGTTTACTCCTTGAAGGAGAAAGTACGGCGTACAGCTTCACTTTGAAGAAACTTTACTTATTTAAATAGAGTTGTGTAAACGTACTACAGAGGAACGGTGTTTAGCCGTGCCAAAATGCCCTTAAATACACAACCGACGTTTACGGAAAAGTTACGTTAGGTTTGGCGTCAGGCACATCAACACACACACAGTGTATTCATTGTAGAAAGCATTTAAAAAACTGGTCGCAAGCAGCAGCTTCATACTATTTTCAAAGCTCCACCTTCCCTACCACTTGGTTACCAAACAATTAGAATGTCAAGTGCATTGCACTTCAACCCGAGTTTAAAATTCGTCATAACTTGTTGGGCTTTTATCGATAATATGAACATTCATGGTAAACCCTCAACAATCAGTGCGTTGTCTTTATTAACTGGTTGCTTTCCTTCGAACCATTCGAGAAGTACTCCTACAAACGTAATGGTAACTTTGTTCATGATGGCGTTACTCGTCGTGGATATTGCCGGCGTCACTTAGGTAAGACCTGTCAAAAGTTGAAGTAGGCACTCCGTAGTACCAACTAGATTGTGACAGCTTCGTGTTCAAAACACTTGGGCCTTTCAAGTCAATCCTGGACACTTTGCGGGGAGAATAAATTTACACGTCCCAGGTCGGGACAAGCGCAGCCAATTTTTAATGTACTCACATGCTGTTTGTATTCACTAACCCAAACGTTTCCTTATTGCTTAAAAGAATTCATTAAAGTGAAGTTCATTGTACGTCTCACCAGGTTAATAGCAGCCTGAATCATTTCATCATCACTGTGGAAATGTTTGTCTTAAGAATCCTATGCAGAAGCACAGAGATATTAGGTGTTTCCTGTCCCAACAAACAATCCACGACCGGGTTCTAACTTATGTGTTTTCATCAGATAGACGTGGTAGGTACGCGAACCCGGCGCCATTGCCTTTTAGCCGAAAGCACCACTCCTGAGTTACTGAGTTGCGACATGTAACACCAAATAATCAGTTGCTTCATCAGTTACGGTCCAAATGATCGCTTTGACCAAGGTTCACTCCAATGCTAATCGCAGTCCACATTGAGATTGAGATTGAGACTAAACAAGGCTCTCCTAGGTAAGCGGTGATCAAGCGTACGTAGCACGTGACCAAGCCAACGCAAGTTATTCAGTGCTATCTGTTGCTCTAGGGAGCTAGCATGATTAGCACTACCTAATACTTGACTACACACATCATGGTTGTGGATACGCTGGTGCCATGCGACTCCAACAATGCTTCGCAGACAACGATAATCATAGGCTTGAAAGCACCTCAGATCTGCAGTCTGAAGGGGCCAGGTCTCACTCCCATATAACAGAACGGCCCTCACTGTGACCTTGTATACATGGCCTATCAGACGGAGAGAAACTCCCTTCTGTCTCCAAAGATGCCGCAGGTACAAGCAGGCAGCTCTAGTCCTTGCAGTGCGTCAGATGAAGTCAGTTTCTATGCGCCCATCGTTGCTGATGCAGCTGCCAAGTTACTTGAATTGATCAACCACCTCGAGTTCCTCGTTAGAAACGATCAGGGGTCATACATTGGCTGGTGGTCCTTTAGCAACACTTTGAACTTTGAAGGTGCGAAGTGCATACAAAATAATGGGACCATTCTAGACAGACTATTTAGGGTTGACTGTGCCGCCGCAACATAATCGAATAGCTAGGCAATATCGCCTGCATAACCAAGATCAACTAGTCTTTTACCAGGCAGCACTTCAACGCCTACATCGTGCGATTCCGCAAGGGAACACACTTTGATAGAATTCACGACGAAATTGAACAAAAATGGGGAAATTGGACAACCCTGACGAACGCCACTTGTGGTCGGAAAGCTGTGCGACAGTTCACCGTGGACCCTGACGCGGCCTGTAATGGTCGAGTATAGAGCACGAATGATGTGCACATATTGCGTGGGAACAGCTTCCCGCGCAAGTATTTCGAAAGAATCGATCGATCGACTGAATCGAATGTACTATTGAAATCGAGGAACACAGCTATTGTCGGTCTGCTGTAGGTGTGGCGTTGTTCTAGCATCTGCCGCAAAGTGAATATATGGTCTATACAGCCACGTTCTGGGCGAATACCTGCCTGCTCTTCCCTAATCCAAGATTATCGTTCCGCAGTGAGGCGTCGAATGAGAATCGAAGCCAGTACTTTTGTCACAGCTGGCGTTAGGCTAATACCCCTGTTGTTAGAACAGTCTGTGTGACTGCCTTTCTTGTATATCACCACTATATAATCGATTCGCTCCAATTAGCCGGGACACTCACTTCTTTCCAGGTGCGTTCGAATAGGGAGATCAGTGCTTTGCAGAGGATCACACCTTCCTCCTTAAATAGTGCAGGAGCAAGGAAATCCGGGTCAGCGGCACTTGAACGACTGAGGGCTGTGATCGCGTTTCGGACCTCGGCCTCTGACGCAGGTTCTAAATCAACGGTCCATGGCTCGTCCTGCATCACCAGAGTAGGAAGAGGTCCAGGAGCAGAAGACCAACTGAACTGATCTTGAAAGTGTTCTGACAAACGAGACATACGGCGCTCCTTATTGTGTATCAGTGCAACCGCGCTGTCTCTGATTGTCTCACTGACGCCTAGTATCCTGGGACTAGTGATGTGGATCAGCTGGAAGAGCTTGCGGTAATTGGCTACTGCTCCTGCCTCCTCCATTTCTTGAGCCTTACTGGTCCACCAGGCTTTCTTGTCAAAACGTAGGCTCTGCTTTAGTTCACGCTTAATAGCCCATCTGGTCACAATGTGTTCAGAGCCAGCCGGGAGGTGTCTTCTAGATTCCAACAGGTTCACCGACCTCTCGGATATCCAGTGACTGGTGCAGTGAGGATAGATAACGCTACAAGCAGATGCCCTTGCGTCGTGCATGACGGCCAAGATCCTATTCCACTGAAGCTCAGTGTCATTAGGACAAGACAGTGGAAGTTCGGTACGCAATGCGTCTTGTTAGGCTTGCCTGACCGAGGACTGAGACAATTTCTCCGTTGGCAATCAGAGGGGACGCTTGGTGCGCCTTCCGGTAGGGATCATGTAGAACCGACAGCGTGCCAAGGCATGATCCGAGTCGACGCATGTATTCCAGTACGAACGGCAATTCAAGATGGAACCACACCACCTGTAACCAATGGTTATGTGGTCAATTTGGATCCATCGCTGGCCAGCCACAGCAGGGCGCCAAGCGGCACTTCGGCGCCCACTGTGTCTAAAAGCAGTGCCACTAAGAAACAACTGGTGCTCCGCACACAGTTGTAACAGACGCTCACTGTTGTCAGTCCGATCGGAGTTAAACCCATAATTACCACCCAGACAAGCTTCTGAAAAGCTCCGAGGTCCTACTTTTGCCTTCATGTCCCCTGCAATTGTTATGATATCTGAATTAGTAGCATTGCATAGTGGCGAGTTCAGTTCGTGATATAATGTGTCCTTGACAGCATTTGAACTGCAATCAGTAGATATAAGCGGAAATCACGAACAAACAGCATTTTGTATTACTTCGCGAATTCACCTTAGCTGATGTCGTCAAACGGACTGCACATAAACTGCTGTTCACCGGAATCCAATCAACCAACGATGGTTCAGCCTTGGAGCTTAGAATGATGCCTACACCAGCTTGACCCGTGACTACTGCATCCACGTCTCCGGATGCGTGCGACGCATAACGAGAGGATAAGCCTAATGAAATTAATTCAACAAACCCATTAGGGTCATTGATTCTAGTTTCGGACACACAACACAATACCCAGTGTGACCAAGGTGCGTGCGAGCGCAGCCTGTTGACCTGTTTGTCTTAGAGTGCGAACGTTGAGCCTCTTTATGGAAACGGGATAGCGTGGTCTTATAAGGTACTTTTGCCGATAGGCGTCCGGTGCTGTCGCGAGAAGGTGGCTGCAGATGGTTCTACTCCCGTGGCACTTCGGTTGTTGTCAATTAAGCTGGGAATTATAGAAGGAAGGTTAGTAATGGGGGTCGGGATAGGAGTAAAAGAAAGAGGTAGAAAAGAACGAAGGAAGGCGCCAGCAGTAGTATGTTTTCGCTTATCTGCCCTGCTGTATGCAGAAGATAAGGCGACCGTTAATAATCTGCGCGACGGCTGATGCAGGATGAAGTTTATGTTGAGAGAAAAAGTCATGCTTGTATGTGAGCTGGGATACTGCCAGGGAGCTCAGACCTAGACAGGAGGACGAGTAGGGTCCTCATCCAAAGCTTTTGGCTCAAAAGCCTGTCCTCAAAACAACGGGGAGGTGGCAATGATTTAGTTTTACAGAAATGGACGCCATCCCATTTTTAACCTCCAACTTGCAGGACCAGGAGACTGAGTTTGTCTGAGCTCTCACTATTGACCAACCTGTTAGGAGTATCACTCAAGGTGCCTGAAGGCACCACGCAGTATAGCTCAATGGGTCAAAGAGGCACGCAAACTGTCGCACAACGTTAAGGTCCAGTGTCGTTGCGACGGATCATAGTTTACAACTCCGATACTGTGGTCCTTGCTGGGGATTCCAACACACAGGTCGAAGCAGTTTATCAGATGAAAGTTACCTCGGTGGTCACCATAAGCTTAATGAGAAGTGCTCAGATAATGGGATATGATGTTTTACACTGTGTATAAACAGTCGTAGATTTGCTCGAACTCCTGATTCCAAGATTCGAGGAGATGTTCCGCTACTTGGCGCTCATGATTTCCTACTAATGGTCTCAGTTTGACCATATGCTATTAGGTACAGATCGCGGGTTGGTGCAAAGTATTGCAGATCCAGCTGGCCTGCATTTCTGGACTCAGGTCATGCACATATTTGTGTGAATCGCTGCATGAGTTTTGATCGGTCCCTGAAAAGAAGCACTGTTATTTGACGGCTGCGTGTCATTGGGCTGTGCTTATGTTCTTAATGTGGGATTTCTATAGCCATCAATTATACGCTACCAGCTGAGCAATAGCAGCATGGAAGACCCAGAAATGAGCATGATTTGCTTGTGCATGTGGCGTTAAACGTAGTATTTTTATTATGTGTTCCATGAGACCACCTTAAACCCTTGTGTTGCCGCAGCGGTGTGTAGTGAAACACAGCGCGCAGGCTGAAGTTCTCAGTAAAACTAGTCCGAATAATGCAGACGAATTAATTGTACTACTTAATTCCCATAAAATAAAACGGTGAGTAGTTGTATCTAGTTTTGATAACCGCTGCCAAAAAATGGTATTCAGAAGATCTTCTGCAGTATTCAAAATACACTTCGCTTCACATGCCTTTGTTGGCTTTAACAGATAGCACCTGTGCAGTGTACTATTGCCTCTGGAAGTTTTAGCCATAATGATGTTGTGTGGAATCCGTTTCACCGTATCCGGAGAGCTTTTACAAAATAGGAACGAGTCTGTCGTGACGTCTTCTGCGGAAGGGCTGCGGTCACAGGCAACGATAGGTACCACATAGCTGACATCTTTTGAAGGCAAAGGTTTTTATTCCGTCTGCAATATCTGCTGAATTACGCTCGCTGCGGCACAAGTATCAATGGAGTCGCTTGTAGCCCGTGTATAGCCGTTGGATTTATAACGCCTAATATCGCTATAGAAAATTAGAATTGAAGCACAAAGTATCAACCTACTGGTTCTGTTGCCATATGAAGAAATGTTGATGGATTAAACATGCCGCTTTGCATGTACAGCGTTGTTTTAATGGCATCAGAAGAGGTGTTTATGGTTCAGCACCAGAACGATCATGTTTCCTACTCAGGTGCAATTGTGCATTGTCACATATTGTGTGGACGCACTGTAGAAAGTAGATGTCTTCCTTATTTCCAGATTTAAAATAAAGCTGCGTAATCACAGCTAACGCAAAAGCGGTAGCATCTATCGATGCACATCTGCGGTAGGCAGGCTTGGGGAGGATATCGTATTTTTCTACAAGCAGGCTAATTTAAGGCCGTATAAGTTAATAAGTTATTTTCTAAATCACTCAAAGGTTTTATTTAACTTGTTTATGTGGTGAAAAGCCATTATTTGCTAACGCCAGCCTTAGGCTCAATTCTTGCTTTGGATAAGGAAACAATAACTATGAGTTTCTGTTGGAAAACATTAATGTAATGTAATAAAATAATGTGTCAGCTATACGCCGTAACAGCGCTTCGCTGCCGCGCGACCACCAACAGTCGCGTGCGGACTGAGTATACTGCGAGGACGCCCACCCCTACGCGGATTCGTACCGGTGACCTTATGGTTGCAAAGCAAACGTGTAGACCACTCGGCCACTGGCCTACATAACTGTTACTTTAGCTTTCGTTGCAGATGATCAATAAGACATGAAGTAACAAGTTTGAAATAGCAGACATCAAGCCAACTCTCTGAATTACATATTTTCTAAACCCGTACGTGCTTACTGAATCAGAGTGAAGTGATAAAACGCAGGATGAGGGCAAAGACTAAAAAGAACAAATATGGTCCAGTGTTCAGCTCTTTAAATCGTCTCTCCCCTAGTCCTACATACCTTTGTCCCTACTATAGTTATGCACCAGAGTGTAGGCATATGTTCAGCTGAATGGGTAGATGTAGGTTATAGTATAATTGAGTGCGAGAACTACATCTATCCAGGTTGTTTTATTCATAATACGTGCTGAACTGCCACCACCTACTGCGAAAATATGAATCTTCATGGTAGTATCCGCTTGCAAACTGCATTTGCTTGATTTGTATTCCAATCGTTTGTCATTTTATCAAGTGGCCTAAATGGCCCTAATCTTTTGTTGCATTAACCTATACTGACAAAAGATGAAGCCCCAACATAACTTACGGAGTTCATTGTTATGTTAGAACAGACTCGACAAATAACGTGCTTTGTTATCTAGATCTTGTTTGTGCTTGGGCAGATAACAGTAGACCATGGATTAAATTATGTGTAATATCATTGTTATACAAATAGAATTGTACCAACTAATGACTTACTTGGACTCATATATTAGGTACTCGTTCGGCGCTTCCTGTAGGTACAGTTGAGCATGGAAAATATTTTGTTTGTAACGTTCTTGAGTAACCTTACGCTTGTGATATTCCTTTAAGTATACACCGCTGTTCTTACTAGAATTTGTACAACCAAACGATGTGTTACATTATACTCATTGCAGAAGGGTCAAGCAATACGGTTGCTTTTGGAACACCTCGGGGTTGAATACAAAGAGCGACTGTATGACCAAAGAGATGCATCTGTATGGTTTGAAACAGACAAACACGCATTGAGTCTAGAATTTCCCAACGTGAGTTCGCACAAAGCTTTTGCATATTGATCCTAGCTTCCATATTTTTTAGACGGAGACTTCAAATTAACGGAGTATTGCGCCATTCTGAGGTACATTGCAGAAAAGTATGACACAGGTTTGTTTAACTTTGTTTTTGTGTGCATTAATTCGGACCGTTTAGTTGGAAAAACCTTGCAGGAAAGAGCAAAAGTTAGCATGCTGGAAAGCGCCGCGTCCGAGTTACGCTTTGACATCAGGGTGGCAATGAGCGCCCATATGGTAATGCTTATATTTCAACTATGCCTCATGCCCCTGTGCAATTCAGAAAGATGAACGTGAGAAATTTTTGAAAAGAGTGCCAATTATACTTAAACAATGGTCATCTTTCCTTGGAGAAAAACCTTTCCTACTGGGTGACTCAGTAAGTTGGAACTAATAACTGTGTTGGATTTTGCAACAATTCACCTTGAGTTGGTGTCAAACCATATCCGCATTCACAAACTAACATCGAAACCGCGATGTACTGAATCCCTTTCCTTTCAGTGTGGTGGAATGCTTGAAGTACGTGCAGACTGGTTAGAGTCCTTTACCTTCGGTGCACTAGTTTACTCCTTGAAGGAGAAAGTACGGCATACAGCTTTCCTTTGAAGAAACTTTACTTCTTTGAATAGAGTTGTGTAAACGTACCACTGAGGAACGGTGTTTAGCCGTGCGAACATACCCTTAAATCCACAACCGACGTTATGAAAAAGTTACGTTAGGTTTGGCGTCAGGCACATCAAGACACACAGTGTATTCATTGTAGAAAGCATTCAAAAGACTAGTCGCAAGCAGCAGCTTAATACTGTTTTGAAGCTCCGCCTTCGCTACCAACTGGTTACTAATCAATTAGAATGTCAAGTGCATTATACTTCAACCCGAGTTTAAAATTCGTCATAACTTGTTGGGATTTTATCGATAATATGAACATTCATGGTAAATCCTCAACAATCAGTGCGTTGTCTTTATTAACTGGTTGCTTTCCTTCGAACCATTCGAGAAGTACTCCTACAAACGTAATGGTAACTTTGTTCATGATGGCGTTACTCGTCGTGGATATTGCCGGCGTCACTTAGGTAAGGCCTGTCAAAAGTTGAAGTAGGCACTCCGTAGTACCAAATAGATTGTGACAGCTTCGTGTTCAAAACACTTGGGCCTTTCAAGTCAATCCTGGACACTTTGCGGGGAGAATAAATTTACACGTCCCAGGTTGGGACAAGCGCAGCCAATTTGTAATATACTCACATGCTGTTTGTATACACTAATCCAAACATTTCCTTATTGCTTGAAAGAGTTCATTATAGTGGAGGTCATTGTACGTTTCAACAGGTTAATAGCAGCCTGAATCATTTCATCGTCACTGTGGGAATGTTTGTCTGAAGAATCCTATGCAGAAGCACAGAGATATTAGGTGTTTCCTGTCCCAACAAACAATCCACGACCGGGTTCTAACTTATGTGTTTTCATCAGATAGACGTGGTAGGTACGCGAACCCGGGGCCATTGCAAGTTAGCCGAAAGCACCACTCCTGAGTTACTGAGTTACGACATGTAACACCAAATAATCAGTTGCTTCATCAGTTACGGTCCAAATGATCGCTTTGCCTAATGTTCACTCCAATGCTAATCGCAGTCCACGTTGAGGTTGCGCGAATATTTCAAAATGTCCCTTCAATCAGCCATTAATGGTTATGCTAGACGTTGCGCGTCGTGACTCGGCAGCTACAAGAACAAGAGTCTCAAGCAAGATCCCAACGCTTGATATCTCTATCTGCGGAGTTCGAAAAGTATCGCAGGGTGCAATTTTTTTCGGGTAGGCCACACCCAAAATTCATCTGTCTCATTTGTTGCAGTCCCAGTGCTCGACTTGACCAAGGTTCATGTCAATGCGAATCGCCGTCCATATTTAGACTGAGCGTCACAATCCATTCAGAAAACGATTGCTTCACTTTGATCCATCCGATCAATCCTTCGATGCATTCAGATAGAGGGGGATTGCTGGTGATGTGTAACAACTCTAAGCCGATCCGGGTGATACCAAACTTCCATATCATAACGAATCTTCTATTCAGAGTAGACTTTCACGAGTGTTTTTTCGATAAAATTCTTAATGCTGTTTTGGAAACTGTTTCGTGTTTGTTTTTCGGAAACACAACTGATTTTAAATTAATGTGCTCAATGTTCACAAAGAAAGATTGGACACCACCTTGGTTTGACGACAAGTTATGCGACGATTGCCGGTAATCAGCTGATTGACTTGCTGGATGTTCCCAGAGCTCACACCTACGGGTTGGAACCTTATTCGATCCGGATTACCAACGGCGAACGTACGATCATACTACTGTGGATGAGCATGCTAGCGCCAGAGCGTAACCGAAGTGTTCTGTAAGCCCCAACTAGTTCTATACTGTCTTTCATCAGAAATTTCATGACGACACATTATCCCATACACAATCTCACTGTATTATTCGTCATATTGAATAACTTTATATAAAATGGCAGCAGTTCATAGCCGCAGGAAACAACTGCTAGTTTCTGTTACATGCATTAACTCTGCCGTGGGATTAAACCTTGAACCGGTAAAAATGGATTGCCCTGGTTGAGCTAAACGGCTCTTACGTCTCATTTGATGCGTATGACAGCTGCAACGATAAAGTACTGGTGGCATGCTGAACTACATTATGGCTTTGGTTGAGTCGTTTGCTTATGCTTAACAGCACGAACGCCATTTACGATATCACCGGATTTGTATCCTTGACTCCGTCAGAGCAATCCCAGTCGAAACGTGCAACTTTCTCTGTACATACATCTCGACACCGATTAACGAACCGACGTAGCGACATCATGCAACACTCAGTTGGACGCATTGCTAGACTTTAGTACCAGGTTATGCGACATCCGCACAATCGTTTTGGCAGCCCGAATATCCGTATCCAGTTAGCGGGTACTCTGCATAGCCTGTATGCTATGATGCATCCAGGTCCATGTGTGGAATGAAGCGACTGTTGCGGAAGTGACAGGCGCCGATGGGTTGTACTCTATCGACATCGAGAGGGTGGTGTTGTAGCACATGCGGTCGCGAGAGCTTGAGTCAGGCAGGCTTAGTTAGCCACGAGTGTGGCCATTCAAAACCAACATCGAAACGACGACGGGTCCTGCTAGGAACGTAAGCAGGACTGGCGCAGCGTTGGTAGGTACGCTCCATTCGATTTACTAACCGCGTGCTTGCGTGCTGCGTTACTTTATTTCAGGTGGTATGTTTGCTATCTTGTCTTAGTGCACACTTTCTTACCTCATCTTAATATCGACCTAAATAATTTATGAAATTGCAAATGTCGCTTAAACGAAAGGTGCTCAACTGAGTTTATTCTATCCATTCCGCTAATGCTTTCGGATCTCTTTATCTGCCATCTTCAACGTCGATAATTTACTTATGTCCTGTGCAAATTTAGCGGTATATCGTATGGTGTTTTCGACCTATTTTACTTTTTCGTGCATTTTATGTGTTGGGCTGGTGCTTGACTTCCCCTTGCGGTTGCGGTTAATGTGCATGTTGACATGGTGTCTACCTGTCTCTTACCCACCACTTCGTCTATACTGGCTGTAGGAGAGTCAATCGTTGCTGAAGAGGACGGAGTGCACGGTCCTTGTGCCCGTGCTAGCCTCAAAGAGTGGCTCCATGCACACGGTTTGTGTGTGAAACGCACTACGGTCCAGCCACCGCTTTGCGTGCGCTTGATTCCCGAATACAGCGTGCTTGTGTTTGCCTGTGAAGGAGTGTGGGCAGGCTCCGTTGATGAAACCTGACTCCGATGCGCATGCCTCCGGGTCTTATTCCTTCGTTTTTATTTCGCATTTGGGGTGTGTGGATGAAGTTGTGGTTGGTGCAGCACAAGTCACCCGTGGTCTCTCTGTAGGCGCAGGCCTCCTTCGAAGATCACAGTGACAACCAACTCCGGAACTAGAGGCAGCCAATCATGTCCACAAAGTGGCATCGCTTTAACTATGTTATCAGAGTTCGAACAAACATATACAAAATATTAGTTTCGAGATAAAGCATGCAGCAGTGAACCTTTTCCATTTTGGTCCTGACTGACAACAAAATATGACAGCATAGCAATAGATCGCTATTGCTTCTTCAGGAACGCAGTTTTGCGAACTCTGTCCTGTGTATACCGGACAAGGTGCAATTTAATAAAATCCTGACATGGATACGTCGCCCTACGACCACTGAACTCTAGAGAAACTGGTCTACACGTTGAAAAACCTTACATACTCAAGGGGATTCACCTTTCATGCTGTTGGCACCGACTAATCCACACAATTTTATGCAACCAGGTGGAGGCAAAACAGTGATAGAACAGGGACAGGCTGCAAAAATAATAATCAACTATTGTTACATCGTTCATTATAACATTTGCCGCTGAAGAATTGCTTGCACGATGAGATGAGCTCAGTGGTTTCTCCACACTAATAACCAACAACGAGGGGGATAACGAAACACTTAGATTGAAATTGTCAAAGCGAATCGCTACTAACACACTGACCCAGGGACAATTCCGCACTTGTTCGGACGCTTCTGCTAGACATGGTTGGAGTTGATTACTGCCTATTGACCGACTTTTCAGTGAAGGTGATTTGCTGTCCGCGTTAAGATGCAGTCTATGTGGTACGAAGGTTTCAGTATTATACACACCTGAAATCAAATCCAAATTGAAGTTTTCTAAGCGCTGTCAAATGTTGTGGCTGGCAGTCCAAATCTTAACCATGAGTTCCCAATAACCCCACCAAGCTTCACTCTTTGTGCTCGTTTTATTCTTTGTATACAGGCAGTCTCTGCTCCTCATATTCAAACCGTGGGTTTTGTCTTTTCTAACGTGATGATGTAGATGAGCGTAAAAGCATACATGAAGCGTATTGTCAGAAAGGAGGAGAAAACAAACTTATCCAATGGTGAAGTCATTTGAAGTATTCGTTGTGTGAATAGATTGTAACCAGCAATCTCAATCGGGAACACAATTTGTTTTGATCTAAGCCTAAGTTACTATGATCATTAAGACTGCGTCTAAAACGGATAACTATTGACTATTTCCCCTCTTATTGTTGTAATCCCTAAACAGTTTAATGCTTGTTCTCACTTGTCAACTATTGGACTGAGAATAGCTCCAGGGACGCCAGGATTCCTGCTGAAGACTTTACTTAACATGTGTCTAACCACGATAACCTCCTAATGACTAATATGATGGAAGTGAATCGCAGTCCCGAATAAGATTGTGCATCCTTACCCATGCACAAACGAGTGATTAAAAGTTCGCTCCCACCTAATGGTCAAATTCTATGTTCCTCAGAAACATGAGACAAAGTGTATTGAGGTTGATATCTCAACTGTCCCCGACTCGAGTTGCAGTGTTGTTCTGTTTGCCTGATGAGTGTACATGAGTACAAAACTAGTCATGAAACGCACTGTTGAAAGCTGATGGCACTTACCGTATATCTGCAACAGTAACCTGTATTACGGCTGAAAGCACGAAGATCCGTTCTTGTCGCCATACGGATAGAAAAAGTCGGATAGTGTACGCAGAAACACACGTGCTAGTATAACAGAGCTCTGAAATGCTGATAGCTGACCACAGTGGAATCACGAATGAGCGCCCCGACTAGGGTGTTTTTCAGAAGGGCCACCACGTACACGGTTAATGCATAATGAAGGCGATTGTTTGGGAATTGTTGCCCAGAAAAGCAACCACCTGAGGCTGGAAGTGATTTGGTCCTTATCTTTCCCTACAGTGCACACTGCACCATTATTTCGTCCCTGTCTAGACTCTCCACGAATAGATGGCTTGAGCTGGGGGTGAAACACTACACATTGGGGTTGACGGCAAACACACCGAAGGAAAGGAAGTTGTGCGGAACTGTTATGTACGCAGAAATGTCGAAAAACCCTCGAATTCCCCCATTTAAGAAACTAAAATAGTGCATCCGTGCTATTCCGCCGGAGATATTTGCTCAAGTCGAAGCACAAGTTTAGAATCCGACCTTACTTTGCCTTAGTCCCAGGGGCATCAGCAGTATGTCGGTACTGCGCACCGACGCCTCGCTGCCGCGCAAATATCACCATTCGTACTTGGGCTAAAGATACTGCGAGTGTCGCCCGGTTCCCTACGCGGACTCGAAGCTCGGATCTCCGAATACAATTCAGGATGGCGATCCTTCACTTTATGTTCCATCACAAGGAGCTTAAATGAAACCTGCCTACTAAGTGTTGGACGTGGTTGACGTGTTGTTCTTCAAGGTAAGGACTGATGATATGTTTAAAATCTCTATTTTATTCTTCCAACCCATCGGGGTCGTTGCTCATAAGAAACTTAGTAACAATGGGAACACATGTGAAGGGGTAGTATCGTCAGTTTTCGTGTTGTCGAGGTGTGGAACACCGACTGAAGCAACATCAACCCACGCGCACTTGGCTACCACCATCTTCATATAGGCTCAGAATATTCAGTTACACTCAATGTGTAGTCTAACAGAAATCCTGTAAATAAATAGATTTCTATACTGTGATACACGACTTTAGGCACTAAAATCAGGCCACCGGTTTCGAAAGGAAAGTGGGACCATGAATAACAAGCTGATAATATAGTGAACATGGTCAGCAAAATTAAGTGGATTTATCACTTGTTTTCTAATAAAATCACTCGCACTTTATCCGTTAACCACGGATAGACCGGTCTTCTATAGGCCGCCCCAGTCTCATTGTACGTATTCTACTTCCATAGATTGTCACATCCTTACACTTGCGTAAGAAACCACCCGGATTGATATCCTGCTGCTAATATGCGACTCGAATTGTTCCACTCCTGCTATCACTCTGCGTATATTTTTGCAGTCATAAGTGATCCGTATTTGTTGTCTAAGGCTTTGCTTGCTGTTAAGGAAGTCCTAACGAAACTAACCGCCAACATGACAACGTCCTACTTTTGTGTCCCTTGTAGTCCAAAGCTACAGTGATCTCTGTCTATCTTTTGTGGCGTCTTCATTCCCCTTTTATCTTGGAAAGCTTCCAAAATCTTGACGGAGTGTTCCTACCGGTTAGAACCATGCCCAATGTTGATTTCAGCGACCACTTCACCTAAGGCTGTATGGTTTCCAGACTTCTCGAAGGGGTTAGTGCAGCCTAACGGTCTAAGTATACAGTAGCATCGCATGTTCCACCAAGGTGAAAGATGTTAATTCAGAAGGGAGAATTACCTATTTCTCTGTTCGTGATTGTTAGGGTTCAAATGGAATAGTTGGAATGGTTCGTCCTCCTAGGGATCCGCGTTTCTGTTCATGGCTCTATCATTTCCCCTCGAATTACAAGCCCTGTGTCAACACTTGTCAAGCTAAGATAATTGGGGCATCATGGCAGCAACCGTTCAACGAAGGGTCTGAATTACAGTACCTTTTGCCGCATGCATTTATGATGCTTCCAGCCAATTGGAGTAGATGCCGTGTGTCAACCTTCTTTCTGTGACGAAGCATTCGTTTTTTGGTGACTTGCTGTCTGCAAAAGGAATGTTAGACAGCGTGTCTTGTGAGTTGCTGACGCATCATCAACGCCACGGGACACTTAAATCAAAGGCATTGTGTGGTGAAACCCCGTGTGCAACCAACTTGATCCATGCACTAAGGCCTATAGGTAGTAACAGACTGAGAAAAACACAAAATGGATAGGTATTTCATTGCTCTCTTAAAGGATGTCTTTTACTTCGCCCTAACTACCAGTTGGATGACCTTTCCACACCATAGATCACCAGAAAAATTGAGACGCAATATATTTTCAGCCGAAACTTTGTATGGCATAAGTTCGAGTGCGTTTGTTGCACTCGTCCTTCTAAAACACGCATGTATTGGTTTAATAGCTTGTCTTTACATTAGGTCTTTTACACAGGTTGATTAAGACGTGGCAGTGACTACATGGAAGTCTCTGGTTCTGAATAGTGCGCCTGCATTTCAAGGTCTTTGTGCACACGTTGCGAGAGCACAACAGATTAAGCAGTTGAGAAACTGATAGCACAGTCGATGGGGAAGGCGTATATTGTGCTTTTGACGCCAAGATTATTTCAGTATATTTCTTCTGACTTAATGGCCATGGCTAAAGACAACAAGCCAGGACTCGCGGCTAACTGCGTGGACAAACAGAATTATAACAGCTGTGCTGCGAGTTGTATTCTGTTACCCAGATCCAATTCCTTGACTCAGCAGATTTTGCCCACGATACCAAACTCAGCTAGGAATACCAACTGAGCTATATACTCAAGACGCGGAAACAAAATGCCGGTCTTCTGCGGAAACCATTCGGATGGTTTTATCCATCCGACTGCGCGCAGATAGATGTCGCCATAATGCGGCCTCATGTAGAATATGATGTGCAGGCCTGACATCCCTGGCAGAATCATATCTCGGTGCGCACGTGTCTCCACAACAAATAACAGTCAAGCACGTTAACTGATTGCTCCACTTTCCATCTCAACCTGAGCTGACGGCTCTAAGATTTCACAGCGGTCAGTAGCGGTGTGTACTAGAATGGACTTATAAAGACTTGCAAGGGTTTGTTGAAAGCCAAACACGTTTGTTACCACCTTTCTCAACTTATTTAATACACGAACCTGACAGGCCAGCGGTCTAGATGGTAAAGCACTATAGCCAACTGGAACGTCGCTGAAATTCCTTCACTTTTATGTTTGTCAGCTATGGGAAGCCTCAACATTACGGGTGTACAAAAATCGCCTTAGCGTTATCCTAACCCATCTGTACTGTAGAATATAATCCGTGTACATCGGGAGGTGATGGAACATTCCAAACAGCGCATTCATTAGAATCCCCCTACTCAATCGATGCAGACAGCTTTACGTATGCCTCTGTGCCAACAATATGGCGACTACAAAAGAAGACGCATTTCTTTTTACCATTTCCACTTTGTGGTTCCTATCCTAGTTATACAACGGGACTTCCCTAAACAGACTTTCTTTACTTGTAAAACACCATTATTCCATTGTTCAGCGAACCACTGCAGTGCATTAGTCATCAAAGAATCTCCGCTGCTTGTCGCCTGTATTTGCACGCGTATCCACTTAAGCTAGGACAGCAGTGCTCAGTGGGTCCAAGTATGTAGGTGACTAGTTTAGAAAATATCTGTGCTAGGTTACAGTAATAGGGATAAAAGGAACCCCAGCGCAATTCACTGTCCGCGTAGTTGAAATGTCTCAGACAGTATAAAGCACAGTAAGCACATCCATTTGAACAGCTGATACTTCCCCAAGCAAATTCTCTCTTGTTTTCTTCTCAGCCACTTTACGTCGACTTTATGCTGTACGAAGACTTGGATGTGCTGTTATATTTGGAACGGACCATTTTGGATGAGACCGAAAATCTGGTACTTTATAAGAAACGAATTGAAGTAAGTCTACCTAGCTTTGCTGCCCACTGTAACCCACCCTCCGTCTGCATATGTGTCCACATTTTGGTCCCGTTGAAATATTTCATATTTCTAATTTGAGAGCAGAGTAAAACAAGGTGCAAAACGCCGAGGAACTATCCGACCAAGTAGGTCCAGCAGTAAATTTGTTAGAGAGAGAGAGATGATGCAGTTCGTCAGAAACCTCCCGAATGATTTGTGTGAATTTTTAAGGGTTGTACGTAGTAACTGCTGCCACACAAGGCCCGAATATTTCCAGTGTCAACTAGACTTTGCCTAAGCAATGGAAGACGTCCACTTCAACGGAAGGTTTTTAACCGAATATGAGAAATGTTTGGCTCTCACTGATGAGCCAAGGTTCTTCTGAGTTGCAGTTGAACTGAGTGAAAATTATCTATCGCTATGGTTTTAGACTGCAACGCAACTAATTACAGTTTTTAACAGGATAACAACAAACACTGGGATCATATGGTTTGCATCATGCATGCTAGCTGAAAGGCCAGGTGAAACTATGAAGCACCCAGTTGCCTAAAAGTTTTGGCTGTTTCAATTCATGAACTACACCCAAATCGCAGAACAAACTCATAGGACAAAGCCATAACCACCACACTGTACTCTTATAGCTGAGGTGAGGCCGTGCGCAGTTCGCTGACCTCCATACTTTAACACTAGAACACCTGTACCGGTCATTTTGATGACATCCGCTGCCAACCATCTAAATGTCACCAAAATCAATCACATGACAAAATTACCACGGTAGCATCCAAACTCAGGCGTAAATGTTCACTGTCAAACGGATTTACAGCTCAGCGACGAATTCGATCATATCGGTGAAGCACTAAGCAGTGTGACTGAACGAACTTGCACCAGTCAGTAGGATAGTAAGGTTAAGGATCCTCTGGAGATCCGCACACCACAAACCATATTCAGCCGCCTTCTTTGGAGTGGCATTGCGAGTTACATTGAATAATGCACACAGTTCAACAGGTTCCAATGATGCCCTATGTTGCGCAAGGTTCCAGTGCAACTCTTGATGGCTGTTCCACATTCAGTGAGATAATCCTTACTAAACCGTGGTTTATAACTGATAGCATGCCCGATGATAGCTTCAAGCACTGCTTGCGCATTTGTGACGGAGAAATAGACTTCGAGTGCGCCCCTGCTAACAGGCACTTCAGCCTTCTGGCATGCGAGTGGGACAGATCGTTACTGGCGCAAAACTTGTGTTGCCCTGAAACTTTAAGCAATGAACAAGTTCCCATGTTACCCAGTAGTCATGGATGCATGGAAGGAGTGCACAAAAGGGGCGTGTACACGTTGGAACCCCTTCGAAGTCGATGAACGTGCTGCAGATTACAACGTAAGAAAGAGGATCCAACATGGATGTCTGAGCAAAAATGTGAAGGACCCACTTAGTGTTTCTCGAGTGTCAAATTCACTGATATCTTCAGGCGGAGGAACGATATCCTACTAAGTAATGGGAGCCAAAAACCCACTTGAGGGCAGTCAGGGAATTAAGTAACTGGCTTGCTATCAATGAACCTTGATAACAGATATTTCGTGATAAATTTAATCCACCGTAAGTGAGATACGTGCTTCTCCGTAGGAAAAATCCTTTCACTGACCAGCTAAGGTTTCGAGCCATTTTTCATCACTTACTAGTAACAGCTCTCAAACATAGCATATGGAATTTTAGAAGGTGGACGCCTACCGATCAAGCTGATTTCGATAAAGTGGTGCTGCGACAAACGCATCAGGCTTCATGTATACTTCCTTGAATAATGAAAACGCTAGTATGCTTTGAGCGATTGGAGTGAGCTTGAGAGGATCATTTTATGTTTACATAGCTAGAAGAGTATAGCGCAAGTTGACTGCGATAAAGAAAGACACATATGTGTTCAGATCAGTAAAGCATAAAGCGGGGTCATATCAGAAAACCGCGGTAAACCCAAACTATAGCCTAGAAGTGGGAAGTAAACTGCTTGGCAACATCAACTGTTGCAGTAAATAGGATGGAATCCGGATGAAACACACTTGGTCGATTTATTGAACTAATTCAACAACGAACGTAACACCGGAGTACGGAATACTGGTCATTTAGTCAGTACTTCAACCAACCGACGCGGCAGTGCATGGGTAGCGTGAGCGCAGCTAATGAACTAGGTGACAGGTAGTGATATTGTCCCCAGGCAACAGTCGACCATCGCAGACCTGATGTAGGTGCAAGTCTACCGATATTCACTTCTCGTCACTAGTTTGCATTTAGAAATGGGACATGAAATGTTTTCCAACTTGACTTTGAGCCCTTTTAAGTGACGCTTGATGAGACTGCCATCGGGAACTTACGCAGCACCTGCTCATCCGTGCAGCCGGAATGAATCTAGCCATAATAACAAGTCTTCTGAACATCTATGTTGGTTATTCTTTTCAGGAGCAGATAGTCACTGTCATCATGTTACTTTCGAGTCGCGCTTACGTTCACCCGCTCATTCTTTGGGTATACATCGAATGGTGACCGTACGGTATATCACTGAACTGTAGACTACCAGTAGATGGACTTGAAGTTGCGTGCATAAAACAAAAGGCAAGAAAGAAAAACATTTCGTCAGGATAATATGAATGTAGCTATTTCGCGTATTCTCATCAGCCATTTACATACAATTAGTGGAATGGCTAGGTTGTATACTGAGACATTCAATGTGTAACGTCATTGGATAATAGAAAGCGGTCAAAGTTCATCTGATGCTGGCCGGCATTCCGCTTAGAGGAAGGTGGCCACCAGCCTCACAAAGGCTAGGCGAGACTGTCGACGAACTCAATCTGTTTACACAAAGTGGGTTTCATCCACCTAATTGCCGAGGCTTCAGCGAATTGAAGCAGGCGAGCGGCGCTCTGTCGATTGTTTATCCCAAATAATTCACATGGGTTTTCACACATGGAACGATAATGTATGTGTCGGAAGATTGAACTGGCGGACAGTTTCGGACCATTCGCGACTAGGTTGCGCGGAATATGCTCTAAAATATTTGTGGACAGTCTCCTATCCGTTTGGCCACGTACTGGTCACCACAAGTACAGTGAAACAATTAAATGCATGAGGCGGTAACTCGTCATGTTTGTCCAGGTTGGATCTAAACATCAACTTCTAACTTGATGCAAAAGCACAAGTTTAGCAGCGTAATGACATCTTTTTATGGATTGACAGAGACGGTAGCGGAATCTCCTCTCATATTGGTCTCCTTTGATTGGTAGTGTTATGAACACTTTTTTCCTAGGTACGTCTGTCACCAGTACGTTCTTGGTTTTCCCGTTCACGTTTGTGTGTCACGCTATGAACTTCTCCGGATATCCGTTTTCACGTAGTGTCGAGGAGACGCGTTGCAGCTCACATTTGCTCGTCACATCAGAGCAGATCTAGCGGGCTCTCACAAAATTGGTAGGAACTAGAGTTCGTTTGTAATTCACAGGATAGAAACAGTTAAAGTTAAGGTACTGTCCTGTCCCCGTAGATTGACGGTACACCAATCGACTGAGTGTACCATTCGAGTTTCTTACTATGTTAACATCCAAAAAATGGTAGTCACCGGACGATTCGTTTTCAGCAGTGAATTTGATCGTCGGATGGCAGTTGTTTAGAGCACCGAGTAGGTGTTCTGCTTTTTCGGCAGTGTCTGCACCGACGAAAGTGTCATCTATGTAGCGACTACATGAATGCACATTGTGTATGTGAGGACCTAGGTTAGTGCTTTCCAGCTGGCTCATGAAAATATCAGTCAAGACAGGCCCAAGTGAACTGCCCATGGTACACCATCAATCTGTCGATACAGTGTGTCGTCGTACCTAAACTGGACGTCCTTTGTGCACAAACGTAGTAGTGATTTCAGATGAGGAGCTGGAAATCGAACTTTGTCAGCACGTGCGCCTATTTTGTTCGGAGTCTCTTCTCAGCGAACACTGGTGAACAATGAACACATCAAATGCGACCACGTGTTGCCATTCTGCGCTCAGATTCCGTAGTTTGCTGACAAATTCGAACGTATCTATGCGACTGTATTCGGCTGGATCGCACCGAGTACGTTCGACTAGTTGGGCTAACCATCGCGTTAATTTCTGTTACGGAAGGCCGACTATCGAAACGATCGGGCGCAGGGGACAATTTCCTTATGGGTCTTCGGTAGGCCGTACATACGGTGGAGTCGAGACCCCTAAGAATGGAGCTGTGTCATAGTTTTCGTGTTCATCAGTCCTATCTTCATCAGCCTTTTTAGTTCACGAAGTAGCGATCTCTCGACTTGTTCGGTTCTATCACGACCTGTCACGTCGCGAACGAAACGGCTCGTGTCAGTTAGAACCATGCATTTTCTGAACATAATCAACTTTTCCATTAGATATCCTTACCTGTAGAATTGAAGACTGGTAGTTCTGGTTGTTCAAATGACGGTTGAACTGTTCGCTGAGCTTGGAAATTTCGCTGCAGACGTTTCGTCACCAATCGAGGTGACATCATCAGTGCGTAGTTAAGTGGCGTGCAGTAGCGTAGAGGAGCCTCGGTGAGAGTGCGCTGAGCGCACTAGTGAGGTCACCTCGATTAGTGAAGAAATGGTTGCAAAAAATTGCCAAACTCAACGAACAATTCAACCGCCATAACCCCACCTGTTCGCACGTTAGGCATCAATATGACTACATTCTCTTTTCGTAATTCCATCAAACACGCCCAGTGATGTTTGGTCCAAATGCTCCACTTTTCGGTTTCGGCAACACAAAATTGATTGACCAGATCCACTGCCTTAGCCTTCAACCAACCACTTGCTTCATCCGTCGCAGGTGTCAGATTGGGCAATTGCTCGTATAGGTTTTCAAATTGAGCTTTAATTCCTATTCCATCGCATAAAGAAATTAACTCCAAGTGACAGCGCCTCAAGTTATGGATGACTTAGTGAGACAGATGACAAATTAAGCACGTACCTCTCGGGTTCGCTTGGCATATGATCATTGAAGCACACCACTGACATCGAGTTCCGGAGGTATTGCTTTGTTGTAAGTTACGTTTTCCTAAACATCTCATGGAGGAAATGAAAGCAGTTTTCCCATCACACAAGACGCAAACTGTCTAGGGCATGGTCGGAACATCCTATTCTGGCGTTTAACTCGGCAACGCGTTGAACGCATGCCTTAATGTGAGGTTTCGTAAAACGTCGCAAGTTTCGAGGGTTCACTGGTAATTTGTCATTTTGCGGAGATTCCAAGAATCGACGCGGATAACTGAAGGTCCGGTGGGAGAGGTTTCTTTAGAAATTTGTTATAAGAGTTTCTTTTCACAAATTTCAAAATGACAAGAAAGAACGACATTTCGTCAGGATAATCTGAATGGAGCTATTTCGCATATTCTCATCAGCCATTTACACACAATTAGTGGAATGGCTAGGTTGTATACAGAGACATTCAAGGTGCAACGTCACTGGATAATAGCAAGCGGTCAAAGTTCATCTGATGCTAACTGGCATTCCGCTTAGAGGAAGGTGGCCACCAGCCTCACAAAGGCAAGACGAGACTGGTGACGAACTCGATCTGTTTACACAAAGTGGGTTTCATCCGCCTAATTGCCGAGGCCTCAGCGAATTGAAGCAGGCGAGTGGCGCTCTGTCGATTGATTATCCCAACTGAGCCTGGCAGATGTGCCCGTTCGGTTTGTTAGATAATTATCCGTCAATAGATCTGTCACATAGCGAGATGTCTTGTACCATTGGTGCAGTGAATAATATCAACTCGGAGGTGTTCTAACTGCAATAGGTTCATAGAAAGAACTACGAAGTTATTAATCGCCAAGCATATATAACTATGTGAATCAAGCATCCAAACTACACATCTGGGAAGCTCGCCAAAGAAGTGAAGTTGCTACTCTGAGCAGAAGCGATCTAAGGGGCCAATGACGGAAGTTCCAGTCTTCCTTTATATTTTTTAATGAAAGTAGGTCATGCTATTATAGGTTTGGAAACGAACCCATGGACTCTACTGCCCACATTGGTTTTGGTGTTTCAGTGAAAACTGCCAACGTTCAACTGGAACGCCAGTTTTGATATTACTCAGTGAATTAGTTGGCCTGTCTACTGATGTTGTTTCGACGGCGCAGTCTTTATCTCCGCCAACAAGCAATCGATCTGTATTGTTTAATCCATCCTTCAATGTAAAATTAGACACAGACACCTGATCGCATCCAACAAATACAGGAAACCAATCATACCAATCTTATAGGCTTTGGGGAGAAAAGCAACAAGCTTGAAAATCCATTGCCAATTTTCCATGGCGCGGTCTTTGGCCCAGTTCAGCCTAATTCCAGCCACACTGAATTCTAATTGTGAAGACCACAATTATTCTGCATACCAAATTCATCATTTACAAACAAGATCAACATACCAAAACTAGATAACGCGCATACAGTCCTGTCGTTGAATCCAAATGCTTCATACGGTCCGGTGTAACTGAAAATCACACCCCTTATCATGATGAACCGCGGAAATGACAGAGGGACACTGCGTCTCACACAGTGACATCTCCTCCTTGTTCCTAATAAAGCACAGATCGCGTACAAACAGGTTGAATACTACTAGTACTATTGCTACTACTATTACTACTATTATTGCTACCACGACTACTACCGCCACTACTACCACAATTACTACTACTACTGCTACTACTACTACTACTACTACTACCACTACTACTACTGCTACTTGGTGACTTGTATTATCGATTGCACCCGACAGACCGAACTAGTCGTATACTCCCTATCCCGAATGGCCGCATGCACTGTCATGCAGTGTGAAACCGGGCCACATGATTTGGTAACATCCGGAGAAGTTAACATATCCTCTCTTGTTATCCAGTCAGCTGCTCCGAGTATGCTGTGTAAGCGCACAACCATTCTAGCTATTCCTTTCTCTCCATAACGCCAAGTTGGATGGAAGCGAATGTGGTATCGGTTCACCGTCCTCCAGCGGTCTTCTCTTGCAGTGTACGCAAGATAAACGAAGCAACGGCTATCGGTCTGCATTCTCCTGGGTGAGTTGGATCTACCCTTCTAAGCAAAACGAAGGTGCGCGCTAACTAGTTACACGATGGAGCCCATTTCATCAAAACCTCAAAGTTGGTAAGTTGTTCCAGAACCTTGGGTCAATAGACCATGTTCGTACAGTGATTGAGAGCCGCTTCTACCTCGGATGATTTGAGGGGCCCTACAAAGTTTAAACTAGGGTCGGATGGACGTGACCTATTATAGGTAGTGTTTGGTGCGTAGGAACACTCCACCCTGTGCGCCTGATGTTCCAATCCAACATTGTTATCAAAATTACAGACTTCTATCCAGGTACTATCCAGAACACATTTTAAAACGAGTTCTTTCTACACCCTACACAGACTCTGTATTGCCTCATAGCTACGTTTATAAATCTTTTCCCTTCAAGTTGGAGTGAGTGTGGCAGGAATTGCATTCGTAATTTTATGCCTGAGAAGAAAAGTCTTCGTTTGTGGATCCAAATGCGAGTTTGGCTTGATTCAAAATTATGACCTTATTGAGCATAGTCAGGGAACGTAGCTTTGGACCAAAATTGCCTCTTTAATAACGAGTAATATGGTACGTTAAAGCTCTCCTTTAAAGTATATTCTTCAAGCGTATGTAGTTGGGGTTTTCATATATCACACGCGCAGAAGACCAATAGTTCAATATAGCTTCCACATCCACGGTGTCTCACATGATCGTACGAAATGGAACCAATGATTTTCTACTGACCTCCGACTGAGAGAAGTACACAGTGTCTTCATACTTTTCCACACTTTTTCCACTTTTTGGCTACCACGTGTATCCCAGAACCGGGATAAAAGTATTGCTTGGTAGTTACTGAAATGGGGCACGATGGTCAGCTCACTTCGAAAGAGGGCGGCCAAACTTTGGCGGCTGTTTCTTGATTGCAACAGCACTATCATCCGGGATGGAGAAAGCCGCTTCGTACAGTTTTATTGCACTGTTTCAAGGCTTCTTGAATAATCACAAGGACGAAAACTATGTACAACTAGTTAAGTCTCGCATAGAAAACGGTTAATTTTAGATGCTACATGTTCCTCAAATTCCTTATTCTTGATGCTTCTCTCGGTAAATTCGAGAAGAACATGAGATATTACCCGGAGGGGCAAGTTGAGCGCTCTAGCCGGGATATATTGTGCGATGTTTTGGGACATTCTCGCAAAAACATTGTACACTATAGTCGCAAATCTAGAAAAGCTACCCATTACTGAATGAGTATTCGGTTATTTATCCAGTCTTCATGGATAGATATGCTAGTATACCTCATGTTTTTCCTGAAGTTTGAAATGAAAATTCAATGTAAAAATTTGCCTGCATTCACTTTATGATTTCGAAATGCTTGTAGGCTGTGGTAGTAAAATCAATGTCTATGCTGAATATAGATGTTTTTGTTTATGTATCTAACGAAATAGTTAAAATACAATATTTATACCCCGAGAACAAAAATAATGTTTTGTAGTGTAAGCAATAAAAGATTGTGTGTCCTAGTCCAGACGTACGTGCTTTAGCCACTGTCCTTAATAATAACTGAGTTGACTACTGCTAGTAAGGAACGGTATCACTTTTGTAGCTGTGATTTGTGTGTTAGCTCATCTACACAGTACAAAAGTGGATTTTTCTTCCCCTCCGGTACAAATACGGGCTCGAAATTCTCCCTAATTTCACTGTTTTATTACCTACAGGAGCTACCGGCAATTAAAGCGTACATGAATTCTGAAAGGTTTATCAAATGGCCCCTTCACTTTCCGTACGCAGCCTTTGGAGGCGGAGATGCACCTGCGGTTCAATAGTAACTACACTTTGACACAATGTGCCCCAGCCAGTTCGTTTGCTGAATGTCGGATAAATGACTGCAGGTGACGCTGTCACACACATCGACATGGGATTTGTTGAATAATAAACAGCATACCTCATTTTTCTATTCTTCTCACTTCACGGCTGGTAGTCATATTTCAGCCTAAATCCGAACGCTTCGTAGCAAATAACCACCACTCAGCTATTCGTAGGTGAACTCAAGGTTTTATTACACAACTGGGAATCGAGGCTGCCGTCGGATCGTGTTCAAATCCACCAAGTGTTGCGCCGCAAAGAAATCAATCACAAAATAAGTGCTCTTTATCCAGCGATTTGTTCCTTCTGTGAACTAAAACGGAAAAACTGTGTTCACAATACCTAGCCATGACGCATTAGATTCTTTTGGCTAAGGCTGTGAACTCGTTGACTAACTGTGCCAACAGTAGCTCGCATGTGACGCAATAAAGTTATAGAACCACAAGAATTTACTGAATAGCTCAGCCCTCAGGTTTCAGTTTCTTAGCTAAATACGATGTCTGAGGCAAGTTGTGGAACAAAATGGTTATTGAGGTCAATGAACACAACACTGTGCTCATGGGGAATGCGTTCTCGGTTCAAAACAAAGTGGCGGTTGAGTGTCTCAGCAATGGACTGATTATACCTGGCCTTCAAAACCGTTACATAAAAATACCGTATTTTGGTGATAGCCAGTAACTTGAGGGAAACTAATTCTATGCATTCATTTCTCGCATTTGGCACGAGGTTAAATTTGTGATGATACTATGGAAGAGGCATTGCGGGGTTGATGTTAATCTCTTAGTGAAATCTCCGTCGATTGTACGGAAGAAGCATGATTAAGATATTCATGTAGAATTCCTTAGTGTTACCATTGATTGCATCACGACAAACCCATACCGCAGTCATCTGGTGTAGAACAGTAAATCTTAAGGATTTTGAGGCTGTGACCCACAAAGCGGATTCAGTATCAACAATTACCCATCAAAAATGTTAGAGTTGAAAGCCAAGTAGCTATTAAATATTGCAGCTGTTGTTTCAAACTACGGAAAATGAATACCATTTTTAATTGCTTTCGATTATTCAAGTAAAGTAAACCCTATCCTTGAGCAACCAGTTCATTTGGTTCCTTGCTTGGTGTGTGTGATCCCTAATCAAAAGGGGAACGGGGGTCAATGGATCCTCAGTTGCTTCAACCGCCCCTTCGAAGTCCATCCTAGATGACAGCTTCACCCCGCCACTGTATCGATACAACTTGAACACTAATCGCCTGTTTTGTGCCTTCTATCTTGTAAACCTTTGCTCCTTCGTTTACCTGGTCGCCTGACCTGTGCTCCCACCTTAGTGTTCACTCAATTCTGTAATTCGACCCGGCGAACGATTGCCTGAATTAAAAGAACTACGATCGACGAGAGAGCCAATAAGTGCACCATGTAGCCGCGCTGCTTTTCAGGCTTGTGTTCGAATTTTACTTAATAAAATGTATTGCCGTAATTGTCCGAATAACTGAACACTCACTAATGATTGGTCACTGATAGCTAATCTACAGTGATTCTGTAGTTATTTGTATAATCAATAAAGAGGCTTTTTAAGCTTCTGTTTGGCGATAGATTGAATATCCTATCCTAGTGCTCATATGAACCCCCGTAAAATTCCATTTACTCCCTTTGGGGTAATTACCCCCAAGTGTGGAATGTAAGTAAACTTTTGTCCGTCAAATGCGATTCATAACGAGTGAGTTATTCTCTGTGTCTGGTTTGTGTTCAATGAATTGCACAGCACACAGCAGTCAGTTCTGATAACCTGTATTGTAATATGGTTCGATCCCATTGGAGGGATCATTTTGAAGCGGGCCCCGTGACCAATTTGACCAGTCTTCACTTCAGTGTGAATCGCGCTTCTGATTGAGATTGCTTGCTTCAATCCGTTCACGCAACACACAATGAACAATGAATTTATACGGGTTAAGAAGCGTTGCTTTACAAGTCCCGTTGGATAGTTGGTGGGGATATCAACATAACAATAATGATGATAAGGGTAGTAAAATAGTTAATACTTTAAATATGAAAATAAGGACTTATCTTTTGCTTCGCTGTAGTCCTGCGATCCTCTTAGATTCACAGCACCCACAGTTAACAACAAATAATTTCATGGTAAACTCCAGGTGCAGGATGGAGACGTAATGTTAAGTAACAAAGTGTAAGTGGATGGGTGCATCATCCAACCATCTTTTAAATACTGTTAGTGTCGGTGCCGAGACGACCGATCCTGGGAGAGCATTTCACGGGTGACAGACACGAATGGAAAAGAAATTGCTGTAGCACTCCAGACGACTGTATATTTCTGTGAGTTTTGATGAGTGGCTCCTCAGGTTTGTATTGCTGCTGAGTTGCAGTAAAGGGTGGCGCATATGATGTGGGTCTCGCAGAATCAAGTATCCCATAATCAGATCGCCTCGTAGTCTGCGATAGCTTCCACTGAACGATCCCAGTCGTCACAGCCTATATTTGTAGGAAAGATTGCGCATTCCAATTATGTTCTTAGATGCCCGACGTCGTGGCTGCTCCAGTGCATTAAAGTCATGTTTCAGCCATGGATGCCAGGCTTGGATTGCGTATTCGACATGGGGGCGAACATACGCACTGAGCATTTGTCGAAATATGGAGCTGTTTATTCGTCCAAACGCCCGTCGCAACTGCCCGACGTGTTGGTTCCCGGTCTTCGGTATGAGCAGCTGCCCTGATGTCGGATGGAAAGCACCTTGCATTTACTGACGTTGAAATACAATAAGTTTTGGGTCGACCATTGATACGCCGTATCTAGGTCACTCTGAAGCACATGTTGGTCGACGTTCGCCTGGATCCTGCGCCAGAGCTTGATATCGTCGGCAAACATTAGAAAGTTTGAAGTGATTCCCTGTGCAACGTCATTAATAAACATCAAAAACAAACGTGGACCTAGAACTGAGCCTTGCAGCACATCAAACTCAACTTGTATGGCGTTCGATAAAGAGCTCTGAACTCTGACCACTAATTGCTGTTGAAGTAGAAAGTTGGCGATCCGGCTTACAAAAGGGTCGCCGATCCCTAATGCTGCAGCTTGGAGGATAGTATCCGATGGTCTAGACAATCGAAAGCCTTGGAAAAATCCAGGTAGTTCACATCAACACCTTCTCCAGAGTCAGCTGCCTCGGTCCAACTACTGCGTGCAATTAGTAAATTCGTTGTACATGACCGCTGTCGACGGAAACCTTGCTGTTCAGGAGTGATGATGTTGCAGTTTTCCAGATAGCACACCAATGCATCGGCAACTACGGATTCCATGACCTTGTGGAGCATATGAAGAAGGGATACTGGGCGGTACTTGGGGGGATCAGTTCTGCTTCTCCCTTCGTGAATCGGGGTTATTACTCCAAGCTTCTACATGGCGGGAACTTGGTTCCGGTCTAAGCAGCACTGGAAAAAGTGAGCTCACGGCCTGCCAGTTGGCTTGCTGCTGCTTCCAGTGCCTCTGGACGAATGGTGTCGTCACTCGGCGAGCTGTGTTTGCGTAGAGACGTCAGCTTTTGCAATACAGCCTCCGCGATAAAAGTTATGTGGGCTAGTCTTGACAAGGAGAAGACAAAGCTTGCTAGGTCGTCTGGTGGCAAGACCGTTTGAAACATGGGAGCGTATTGCATCTGCAGTGCGTTTGCTGATTCCACAACCGTTTTTGTTGGGCCATCAGCCGTCCTGAGTGGAGGAAATCCTTGCCTCACCTTTCGTAGGCTATTAACGTGCTTGTACAGCAGTTTGTGGTGAGCGTTGAAGGATTTTGCGATGTTCTGCTGATAGGCGGCTTTGTTTTCGCTTAACAGTTGAGTGCAGTGGTTACGTTGGGCTACGTATTTGTCCCAAGTTTCTTGTGCTGGAGCTTCTCTGTACACTCGCCATGCTGCGTTGCGTACTGTCATCAATTTTCGAGTTCTGCTCCTAACATAAGAAACTGATGTACACTTATAGCAAACTTTAATCTCTGAAACCTCTGCAATCAGCTGACTGAATTTTTTGACGAACTCGAGCCAGGCAACTTCCGGGGGTTCTTCGAGGAACGACCAAGTTGTGGCGCTGACGAGCTGGGCTAATCGATCGTAGCTTGTGATGCTTCGCACAGTCTTATCGTTCTCATTCAGCTATTGTGCATAGCAGACGAAGTTGAAACTGACCACAGTGTGATCCCTGCGACATAACGGGCAGTCTAAAACCAACATATCAATCATATGCTCCTCGTTGGTAAGCACAAAATCCAGAACAGATGACGTGTGACCTTTTCTGAACCGAGTGGGTAAAGTGATGTGATTGTAAAGAGGCATAGTACTTCATGATAACCCTTCAATGAGTCATCAACCACTTTAGTAGGCTTTGCCCGCCGCAAATCTGCGATGTAGGGACACAGGTTTCACCTGATTTCTCAAAAGCTCCTGCTATCTCAACCTGATGCAATGGTCGCGGGGTGCAGTTTGTGAATGGGTAGCAGCCAGTATTTTGTCTTCCATCTGTTTTACGTGCATCTCACCACACTCTGCAACAGGCATTCAGCTAGCTAGTTACGTCTTAGTTTCGTTCAAAGCACAGGCTGTTACATGATAGAATGAGCGAATGTGTAAACAAACATCCGGGTTTACACCATTGTACACCTACTCTACAGCTGCTTTTCTAGGTCAGACAGGGAGAGAGCTGAGCGAAAGAATGGTATTTCACGTACACAGCGCACGGTAGCAATGCGAGTGGTCTAGGCGTAACATGCGGAATGGATGCTGGGGGGTGCTCTGCCCCGGGCGGAATGTGTGACATGGGACGGCACTGTTAGTGGCAGATGTGACTCTACACTGAACAAAGTCACGACCCATCATTTCTCACTGTCCACAGCCATCGGAATTCTACAGGCAGCCTTTGCAACCACTTCATGAAATAGCGCTCAACCGATTTTGATATGGAGAATGCTTTAACGCAGTCAGGATCATTCCTCTCGTTTAACGGAGAACATTTGCACCAAACATTTACATTGGCTACTGTTCTCATGAAACCATAGATTACAACATGGCGAATGAACGAAACTAAGACGTAACTAGCTAGCTGAATGTCTGTTGCAGTGTGTGGTGAGATGCACGTAAAACAGATGGAAGACAAAATACTGGATGCTACCCATTCACAAACTGCACCCCGCGACCATTGCATCAGGTTGAGATAGCAGGAGCTTTTGAGAAATCATTTGAAACCTGTGTCCCTATTCCGCAGAGTTACGACGGGCAAAGCTCACTAAAGTGGTTGATGACTCAGTGAAGGGATATCTTAAAGTACTATGCCTTTTTACAATCACATCACTTTGCCCCTCGGTTCCGAACAGGTAACAGGCCATCTGTGCTGGATCTTGTGCTTACCAACGATGAGCATATGATTGATATGTTGGTTTTAGACTGCCCGTTGTGTCGCAGTGATCACGCCTTGGTCAGTTTCAACTTCGTCTGCTATGCAGAATAGCTGTATGAGGAATATGAGACTGTGCGAACCATCACAAGCTACGATCGGTTAGCTCTCGAAGAACCCCCGGAGGTCGCCTGGCTCGAGTTCATCAAAAAATTCAGTCAGCTGATTGCAGAGGATTCAGAGATAAAAGTTTGCTATAAGTGCAAATCAGTTTCGTACGTTAGGAGCAGAACTCGAAGACTGATGACAGCACGCAACGCAGCATGGCGAGTGTACAGAGAAGCTCCAGCACAAGAAACTCGGAAAACAACTACGTAGCCCAACTTAACCACTGCACTCAACTGTTAAGGGAAGACAAAGCCGCCTATCAGCAGAACATCGCAAAAACCTTCAGTGCTCACCACAAACTGCTGTACAAGCACGTTAATAGACTGCGAAAGGTGAGGCAAGGATTTCCTCCACTCAAGACGGCTGATGGCCCAACAAAAACGGTTGTGGAATCAGCAAACGCACTGCAGATGCAATACGCTCCCATGTTTCAAACGGTCTTGCCACCAGACGACCTAGCAAGCTTTGTCTTCTCCTTGTCAAGACTAGCCCACATAACTTTTACCGCGGAGGCTGTATTGCAAAAGCTGACTTCTCTACGCAAACACAGCTCGCCGAGTGTCGACACCATTCGTCCAGAGGCACTGGAACCAGCAGCAAGCCAACTGGCAGGACCTTAAGCTCAGTTTTTCCAGCGCTGCTTAGACCAGAACCAAGTTCCCGCCATGTGGAAGCTTGGAATAATAACCCCGATTCACGAAAGGTGGAAGCAGAACTGATCCCCCAACTACCGCCCAGTATCCCTTCTTCATATGCTCCACAAGGTCATGGAATCCGTAGTTGCCGATGCATTGGTGTGCTATCTGGAAAACTGCAACATCATCACTCCTGAGCAGCACGGTTTCCGTCGACAGCGGTCATGTACAACGAATTTACTAATTGCACGCAGTAGTTGGACCGAGGCAGCGGACGCTGGAGAAGGTGTTGATGTGAACTACCTGGATTTTTCCAAGGCTTTCGATTGTCTAGACCATCGGATACTACTCTCCAAGCTGCAGCATTACGGGATCGGCGACCCTCTTTTCAGCCGGATCGCCAACTTTCTACTTTAACAGCAATTAGTGGTCAGAGTTCGGAGCTCTTTATCGAACTCCATACAAGTTGAGTGTGACGTGCCGCAAGGCTCAGTTCTAGGTCCACGTTTGTTTTTGTTGTTTATTAATGACGTCGCACAGGGCATCGCTTCAAACTTTCTAATGTTCGCCGACGATATCAAGCTCTGGCGCAGGATCCAGGCGAACGTCGACCAACATGTGCTTCAGAGTGACCTAGATACGGCGTAGCAATGGTCGACCCAAAACTTATTGTATTTCAACGTCAGTAAATGCAAGGAGTTTTCCATCCGACATCAGGGCAGCTACTCATACCGAAGACCGGGAACCAACACGTCGGGCAGTTGCGACGGGCGTTTGGGCAAGTAAACAGCTCCATATTTCGACAATGCTTAGTGCGTGTGTTCGCCCCCATGTCGAATACGCAATCCAAACCTGGCATCCATGGCTGAAACATGACTTTAATGCACTGAAGCAGCCACAACGTCGGGTATCTAAAAACATAATTGGAATGCGCAATCTTTCCTACCATGAGAGGCTGCAACGATTGGGGATGTTCAGTGGAAGCTATCGCAGACTACGAGGCGATCTGATTATGGGATACTTGATTCTGCGAGACCCACATCATATGTGCCACCCTTTACTGCAACTCAGCAGTAATACAAACCTGAGGAGCCACTCATCGAATCTAGCAGAAAAATACAGTCGTCTGGAGTGCCGCAGAAATTTCTTTCCATTTGTGTCTGTCACCCGTGGAATGCTCTCTCAGGATCGGTCGTCTCGGCATCGACACTAACAGTATTTAAAAGATGGTTGGATGATGCACCCATCCACTTACACTTTGTTACTTAACATTACGTCTCCATCCTACACCTGGAGTATACCATGAAATTATTTGTTGTTAACTGTGGGTGTTGTGAATCTAAGAGTATCGCAGGACTACATGGAAGCAAACGAGAAGTCCTTATTTTCATATTTAAAGTATTAACTATTTTACTACCCTTATCATCATTATTGTTATGTTGATATCCCCACCAACTATTTAACGGGACTTGTAAAGCAACGCTTCTTAACCCGTATAAATTCATTGTTCATTGCGTGTTGCGTGAACCGATTGAAGCAAGCAATCTTAATCAGAAGCGCCATTCATACTGAAGTGAAGACTGGTCAAATTGGTCACGGGACCCGCTTCAAAATGATCCCTCCAGTGGGATCGAACCATATTACAATACAGATTATCAGAACTGACTGCAGTGTGCTGTGCAATTCATTGAAAACAAACCAGACACAGAGAATAACTCACTCGTTATGAATCGCATTTGACGGACAAAAGTTTACTTACATTCCACACTTGGGGGTAATTACCCCAAAGGGAGTAAATGGAATTTTACGGGGGTTCATATGAGCACTAGGATAGGATATTCAATCTATCGCCAAACAGAAGCTTAAAAAGCCTCTTTATTGATTATACAAATAACTACAGAATCACTGTAGATTAGCTAGCAGTGACCAATCATTAGTGAGTGTTCAGTTAATCAGACAATCACGGTAATAAATTTTATTAACTTCAATTCGAACACAAGCCTGTAAAGCAGCGCGGCTACGTGGTGCATTTATTGGCTCTCTCGTCGATCGTAGTTCTTTTGATTCAGGCAATCGTTCGCCGGGTCGAATTACAGAATTGAGTGAACACTAAGGTGGGAGAACAAATTAGGCAACCAGGTAAAGGAAGGAGCAGAGGTTTACAAGATAGAAGGCACAAAACAGGCGATTAGTGTTCAAGTTTTATCGATACAGTGGCGGGGTGAAGCTGTCATCTAGGATGGACTTCGAAGGGGCGGTTGCAGCAACTGAGGAGCCATGGACCCCCGTTCCCCTTTTAATTAGGGATCACACACACCAAGCAAGGAACCAAATGAACTGGTTGCTCAAGGATAGGGTTTACTTAACTTGAATAATCGAAAGCAATTAAAAGTGGTATTCATTTTCCGTAGTTTGAAACAACAGCTGCAATATTTAATAGCTACTTGGCTTTCAACTCTAACATTTTTGATGGGTAATTGTTGATACTGAATCCGCTTTGTGGGTCACAGCCTCAAAATCCTTAAGATTTACTGTTCTACACCAGATGACTGCGGTATGGGTTTGTCGTGATGCAGATAAAGTAATTCCAGTACAAATCAATGGTAACACTGAGGACCTCTATATGAATATCTTAATCATGCTTCTTCCGTACAATCGACGGAGATTTCACTAAGAGACTAACATCAACCCCGCAGTGCTTCTTCCATAGTATCAGCCCAAATTTAACCTCGTGCCAAATGCGAGAAATGAATGCATAGAATAAGTTTCCCTCAAGTTACTGGCTATCAGCAAAATACGGTATTTTTATGTAACGGTTTTGAAGGCCGGGTATAATCAGTCCATTGCTGGGACACTCAACCGCCACTTTGTTTTGAACCGAGAACGCATTTCCCATGAGCACAGTGTTGTGTTCATTGACCTCAATAGACAATTTGTTCCACAACTTGACTCAGACATGGTATTTAGCTAAGAAACTGAAACCTGAGGGCTGAGCTTTTCAGTAAATCATTGTGGTTCTATAACTATTGCGTCACATGCAAACCACTGTTGGCACAGTTAGTCAACAAGTTCACAGCCTTAGCCAATAAAAACCTAATGCGTCATGGCTAGGTATTGTGAACACAGTTTTTCCGTTTAAGTTCACAGAAGGAACAAATCGCTGGATAAAGAGCATTTATTTTGTGATTGATTTCTTTGCGGCGCAACACTTGGTGGATTTGAACACGATCCGACGGCAGCCTCGATTCCCAGTTGTGTAATAAAACCGTGAGTTCACCTACGAATAGCTGAGTGGTGGTTATTTGCTATGAAGCGTTCGGATTTAGGCTGAAAAATGGCTACCAACCGTGAATTGAGAAGAATAGAAAAATGAGGTATGCTGTTTATTACTCAACAAATGCCATGTCGATGTGTGTGTGACAGCGTCACCTGCAGTCATTTATCCGACATTCAGCAAACGAACTGGCTGGGGCACATTGTGTCAAAGTGTAGTTTCTATTGAGCTGGAGGTGCATCTCCGCCTCCGAAGGCTGCGTGCCAAGCGTGAAGGGGCCATTTGATGAACCTTTCAGAATTCATGTACGCTTTAATTGCGGGTAGCTCCTGTAGGTAATAAAACAGTGAAATTAGGGAGAAATTCGAGCCCGTATTTGTACCGGAGGGGAAGAAAAATCCACTTTTGTACTGTGTAGATGAGCTAACTCACAAATCACAGCTACAAATGTGATACCGTTCCTTACTAGCAGTAGTTAACTCAGTTATTATTAAGGACAGTGGCTAAAGCACGTACGTCTGGACTAGGACACACAATCTTTTATTGCTTACACTACAAAACATTATTTTTGTTCTCGGGGTATAAATATTGTATTTTAACTACTTTGTTAGATACACAAACAAAAACATCTATATTCATCATATACATTGATTTTACGGCCACAGCATACAAGCATTTCGAAATTATAAAGTGAAAGAAGGCAAATTTTTACACTGAAGTTTCATTTCAAACTTCAGGAAAAACATGAGGTATACTAGCATATCTATCCATGAAGACTGGATAAATAACCGAATACTCATTCAGTAATGGGTAGCTTTTCTAGATTTGCGACTATAGTGTGCAATGTTTTTGCGAGGAAGGCACAAAACATCGCACAATATATCCCGGCTAGAGCGCTCAACTTGCCCCTCCGGGTAATCTCCCATGTTCTTCTCGAATTTACCGAGAGAAGCATCAAGAATAAGGCATTTGAGGGACATGTAGCGTCTAAAATTAACCGTTTTCTATGCGAGACTTCACTAGTTGTAGATAGTTTTCACCCTTGTGATTATTCAAGAAGCCTTGAAACAGTGCAATAAAACTGTACGAAGCGGCTTTCTCCATCCCGGATGGTAGTGCTGTTGCAATCAAGAAACAGCCGCCAAAGCTTGGCCGCCCTCTTTCGAGGTGAGCTGACCATCGTGTCCCATTTCAGTAACTACCAAGTAATACTTTTATCCCGTTTCCGGGTTACACGAGGTAGCCAAAAGCGTATGTGGAAAAGTATGAAGACACTGTGTACTCCTCTCAGTCCGAGATCAGCAGAAAATCATTGGTTCCGTTTCATGCGATCATGTGAGACACCGTGGATGTGGAAGCTATATTGAACTGTTGGTCTTGTGCGCGTGTGTTATATGAAAACCCCAACTATATAAGCTTGAAGAATATACTTTAAAGGTGAGCTTTAACGTACCATATTACTCGTTATTAAGGAGGCAATTTTGGTCCAAAGCTACGTTCCCTGACTATGCTCAATAGGGTCATACTTTTGAATCAAGCTAAACTTGCATTTGGATCCACAAACGAAGACTTTTCTTTTCAGGCCTAAACTTACGAAGGCGATTCCTGCCAGATTCACTACAACTTGAAGGGAAAAGATTCGTAAACGCATCTACAGGGCAATACAGAGGCTGTGTAGGGTGTAGAAAGAAAACGCTTTGATGTGCGTTTTGGATGGTCCCTGGAACGTAGTCTGTAATTTTGATAACAATGTTGGATTGGAACATCAGGTGCACAGGGTGAAGTTATCCTACGCACCAAACACTACCTATAATAGATCACTCCCATCCGACCCTAGTTTAAACATTGTTATGCCCCTCAAATCATTCGAGGTAGAAGAAAAGAAAGCGGCAGAAGGCTAAGAGAAGCGGGGGCCTCCTCAATCACTGTCATTGAAACAGGTCTATTGACCCAAAAGGTTGGAATAAATTAAACTTACCAACTTTGATAGGTTTAGCTTTTGATGATGAAATAGGGCCCCCCCGCACCCCCCCCCCATTCGTGTTGTAAACTAGTTAAGCACGCACTTTCGTTGTTTGCTTCCTTTAGAAGAGTAGATCCAACTCACCTAGGAGGGAATGCACATAGACCGATAGCCGTTTGCTTCTTTTTTGTTGCTTTTTTTTTTTTTTTGCCGATAGGCAGTTTTGCTGTTTGTGCTTTTTGCGTGCGTTTTATTTTGTTGCTTCGACGTTGAGCTCGTGTGTTTTTTTTTTTATTTTGCTTTGTTTTTTTCTTTGCTTGTTTATCGTGCGTATTTTATTTTTTACCAACTGCAGTGAAAGGTAAAAGGACCGCTGGGTCCCGCTCCCCGCTTCTTTCTGGCGCAGGACGGTTGAATGTTGGTGTTGATGACCGACACACCACCACCAACATTTCAACTTCCATCCAAGCCATAAGTCTGTGGAGAGGAGGAGAGAAAAAAAGGAATAGCGAGGTGGAAGAGATGCATCGTTGTTTGTGTTTTTTCTCGATCAAATTGTGTTTGGTGTCTTGTGCGGCATGCTCGCTTAGCTTGGGGTGTGCGCTTTCACTGCATTCTCGCGAGCAGCTAAGCTGATAGCAGCCTGCTGCTGAGTGACCTGGATAAAAACAAGAGAGGACATGTTTTGTTAACTTCTCTGCCGGATGTTTCCAAATTTATGTGGCCCGGTTTTTTTCGCCTACATCACAGTCAGGCGGCCTGTCGGGGGGTTGTTCGGGTAGGTTGGGGAAGAATAAGAATAGCCATTAGTTCGGTCTGTCGGGTTTCAAGGATATAATTACAATAGTCACACAAGGTAGTAGTAGTAGTAGTAGTAGTAGTAAGTAGTAGTAGTAGTAGAAGTTAGTAGTAGTAGTAGTAGTAGTAGAGTAGTAGTAGTAGTAGTAGTGAGTAGTAGTGTAGTAGTAGGATGTAGTAGTAGTAGTAGTAGTAGTAGTAGTACGCGAAAGCTGTTTGTTTGTGGTTTTATTAGGATAATCAGGAGAGGGAGATATTATTGTTGTGTGGACACAGTTGTGTGGGCCCCCCCTCCCCCCCCCCCCTCCCTCTGTCATTTCCGCTTGGTTCGGGGTTCATCATGATGAACTATGATACATGGTTTTTGTTGGTGTTGGATGTTTCGGGGGGGTTTGTTAACTTGGACCGTGTTAGATGAAACATTATTTTTGGATTTTTTCAACGACAGAAAAAACTATTGGGCGCGTTCGGTTGCCTGTTGCGCGTATTATCTAGTTTTGGCATTGTTGATCTCTGTTTGTAAATGATTGAATTTGGTACGCAGATTAATTTGGATCTTCACAATTAGAAATCCAGGTCGTGGCTTGGAATTAGGCTGAACTGGGCCCAAAGAACCGGCCGCCATGGAAAATTGGCCAACCATGGATTTTCAAGCTATGTTGCCTATTCTCCCAAAGGCCTATAGATTGGTTTTTTATTTTTTTATATGATTGGTTTCCTGTATTTGTTTGGATATATAATTGCTGGATCAGGGCGTCTGTTGCGTCTCCTTTGTGGTTCCTAATTTTACATTGAAGGATAGGGATGGATTTACATTTGAAGTAGGATGGATATTAATTTTTTTTTTTTTTTTATTTTTTTAAACAATTACAGAATCGATTGCTTGTCGTGGCGGAGGGATTAGATATAAAGAACTGCGTCCCGTCGCGACCGAACCCCGTCTCGATTCTTCGACGACAACAACAATCAGTTGACAGGGCCAAAACTAATTCATGAATAATATCAAAACTGGCCGTTCCAAAGTTTTTGATGCGTTGGCAAGTTTTTTTCACTGGAATCTGGGAAACACCACACAAAAAACAATCGTGAGGCAGTAGAGAATAGAGAGTAGAGTAGAGTAGGGCACAAAGTTAGAGTAGTTTAAGTAGAAAGGTTTAATAGAAGAAAGGAGTAGATGAAGTAGTAGAAAAATTAGTTTAGTTCGAGTTTAGAGAGTAATTTAGAAAGTCCATGGGTTCTCGTTTCCAAACCTTTTATAGCATAACTGAAGGATGACACTTACTTTCATTAAAAAATATAATAAAGATGAAAATAAAGGGAATGAAAGGGACTGTGAAAACTTCCGTCATTGGCCCTTGGCCCCTTCTTTCTCCCCTTTCTATTTAGCTTCCTTAGCCTTTCCCCTTCTTCTATCCTTAGATTCACTTGCTGCCTAAGAGAGAAGCAACTTCGCCTTTTTCTTGTGGCGCGAGCTTCCAGATGTGTAGTTTAGGATGCTTGATGACCATAGTTATATATGCTGCGTGGCGATTATGTAATTAAACTTCGTAGAGTTCTTTCTACGATCCGTCTATTTGCAGTTAGAAGATAGAATTACCTCCGAGTTGATATTATTCACTGCTCCTCAGTGGATTCTATGGTACAAGTCATCCCGCTATGTGACAGATCGATTGATGGATAATTATCTAACAAACCGAACGGGCACATCTGCCAAGCTCAGTTGGGATAATCAATCGACAGAGCGCCACTCGCCTGCTTCAATTCGCTGAGATTTTGTTATGTCTGCTGTGAGGCTCTCCCTCTCTAGGCAACAATTAGGCGGATGAAATATGGAAATGTGAAATGATGAAATTGATGAAATGTTGAAATTGAAAGGATATGAATAATCCACTTTGTGTGGTTGTTGGTGGTTGTGTTAAAACAGACTGAGTTCGTCACCAGTCTCGTCTTGCCTTTATGTTGAGGCCTTGGTTGGCCACCACCTTCCTCTAAGCGGAAAGAAAGCCGCCGGACGGCTAGCTGCAGATTGAAATTGGACCGCTCCGCCGCCTCTTGCTATTACCAATGTGGGACGTTACACCTTGAAAGGTCTCTGTATAAAACCTAGCCATTCCACTATTTGTATGTGTAGATGGTCTGATGTAGTGGGGTGTTGAGAGAGGAAGGGAGGAGAAGGAATAGGGGGAAAGGAATGTGGGAGAGGGGAAAGAATAAGATATGGGAATAGGTGGAGGAATGTGGGGAAGGAAGATAGATGGGGAAAATATGAGAAGGAGAGAGGAAGGGGGGGGAATGGATAAAAGAGTGTGGGAAGAATATATAGGGGAGGATTGAGAAATATAATATGGAGGAAAGGAAATAGAGGAAATATTGCCGCGAAAAAATAGCTCCATTCCAGGGATTGGTCCAGACGAAATAATGTCTTCGTTCTTGTCATTTTGAATTTTGTGAAAGATAAAGAAAAAAATGGGTGGATTGGGAAAGAGTAAAGAAAAGAAGAGTTAACTCTTTATAACTAATTTCTTAAGAAAAAACCTCTCCCAACGGACCCCTTCAGTTTTTGTTATCCGCCGGTATCGATTCGTGGGGAAATTAAATCTTATCTTGCCAAAATGACAAATTACCAGTGTGAAACCCTTCGCGGAAACTTGCGACGCCGTTTTACGAAGAAACCTCACATTAGGCAGCGTTCAACGGCGTTGGCCGAGTCGAGTTATTAAACGCCAGAATCAGAAATCAGGAATGACTCAGAACAGAGAATGGATCGAATCAGGAACAGAACCAGACCGAATTTAGGATGAGTTCGGTCCTCCGATCCGTCCATTGCCTCTAGACTCTTAGACGCCAGTTTGGTGTTGCCGTTCTTGTTGTGTTGGGTAAAAAAAATTAAAATAAGAAAAAAAAAATAAAAGGAAAAAAAGAAAAGAAAGAAAAGAAACAAAGAAAGACAAAATTTATCAAGTAACCTGCTTCCATTTCCTCCATGAGATGTTTAGGAAAACGTAAGTTACAACAAAGCAACAACTCCGGAACTCGATGTCAGTGGTGTGCTTCAATGGTCAGATGCCAAGTGAACCCGAGAGGTACGTGCTTAATTTGTCGTCTGTCTCACTAAGTCATCCCTAACTTGAGGCGCTATCACTTGGATTTAATTTCTTTATGCGATGGAATAGGAATCGAAGCTCAATTCGAAAACCTATACAAGCAATTGTCCAATCTGACACCTGCGACTGATGAAGCAAGTGGTTGGTTTAAGGCTAAGGCAGTGGATCTGGTCAATCAATTTTGTGTTGCTGAAACCGAAAAGTGGAGCATTTTGACCAAACATCACTGGGCGTGTTTGATAGAATTACGAAAAGAGAATGTAGTCATATTGAAGCCTAACTTGCGAACAGCTGGGGTTATGGCGGTTGAATTGTTCGTTGAGTTTGGCAATTTTGTTGCAACCATTTCTTCACTAATCGAGGTGACCTCATTAGTGCGCTCAGCGCACTCTCACCGAGGCTCCTCTACGCTACTGCACGCCACTTAACTACGCACTGATGATGTCACTTCGATTGGTGACGAAACGACTGCAGCAAAGTTTCCAAGTTCCGCGAACAGTTCAACCGTCATCTGAACAACCAGAACTACCAGTCTTCAATTTTACAGGTAAGGATATCTAATGGAAAAGTTGATTATGTTCAGAAAATGCATGATTCTAGCTGACACGAGCCGTTTCGTTCGCGACGTGACAGGTCGTGATAGAACCGAACAAGTCGAGAGATCGCTACTTCGCGAACTAAAAAGCCTGATGAAGATAGGATTGATGAACACGGAAACTATGACACAGCTCCATTCTTAGGGGTCTCGACTCCCCGTATGTACGGCCTACCGATGGCCCATAAGGAAATTGTCCCCTGCGCCCGATCGTTTCGATAGTCGGCCTTCCGTAACAGAAATTAACGCAATGGTTAGCCCAACTAGTCGAACGTACTCGGTGCGATCCAGCCGAATACAGTCGCAAAGATACGTTTGAATTTGTCAGCAAACTACGGAATCTGAGCGCAGAATGGCAACACGTGGTCGCAGTTGATGTGTTCATTGTTCACCAGTGTTTGCTGAGAAGAGACTCTGAACAAAATAGGCGCAGGTGCTGACAAAGTTCGATTTCCAGCTCCTCATCTGAAATCACTACTACGATTGTGCACGACGACATACTGCATCGACAGATTGATGGTGCACCCTAGGCAGTTCACTTGGGCCTGTCTTGGCTGATATTTTCATGAGCCAGCTGGAAAGCACTAACCTAGGTCCTCACATACTGAATGTGCTTTCATGTAGTCGCTACATAGATGACACATTCGTTGTTGCAGACACTGCCGTAGAAGCAGAATATTTACTCTGTACTCTAAACAACTGCCATCCGACGATCAAATTCACTGCTGAAAACGAATTGTCTGGTGACTACCATTTTTTGGATGTTAACATAGTAAGAAACTCGAAGGGCACACTCAGTCGATTGGTGTACCGTCAATCCACAGGGACAGGACAGTACCTTAACTTTAACTGTTTCTATCCTGTGAATTACAAACGAACTCTAGTTCCTACCACTTTTGCGAGAGCCCACCAGATCTGCTCTGATGTGACGAGCAAATGTGAGCTGCAACGCGTCTCCTAGACAATACGTGAAAACGGATATCCGGAGAAGTTCGTAGCGCGGCATTCAAACGCGAACGGGAAAATCAGGAACGAACTGGTGGCCGGCGTACCTAAGAAAAAGTGTTCATAACGCTACCATTCAAAGGAGACCAAAATGAAAGGAGATTCCGCTACCGTCTCTGTCAATCCATAAAAAGATGTCATTACGCTGCTAAACTTGTGCTTTTGCATCAAGTTAGAAGTTGCTGTTTAGATCTAACCTGGACAAACATGACGAGTTACCGCCTCATGCATTTAATTGTTTCACTGTACTTGTGGTGACCAGTACGTGGCCGAACGGATAGGAGACTATCCACAAATATTTTAGAGCATATTCCACATAGTCTAGTCGCGAATGGTCCGAAACTGTCCGCCAGTTCAATCTTCTGACACATACATTATCGTTCCAGGCGTGAAAACCCATGTGAATTATTTGGGATAATCAATCGACAGAGCGCCGCTCGCCTGCTTCAATTCGCTGGAGCCTGGGCAATAAGGTGGATGAAATCCACTTTGTGTAAGCAGACCGAGTTCGTCGCCAGTCTCATCTTGTTTTGGTGAGACTGTTAGCCACCTTCCTCTAAGCGGAATGGCGGCCAGTATCAGATGAACTTCGAACGTTTTCGATTATCTAATGACGTTACCCCTTTAATGTCTCTGTAGACAACCTAGCCATTCCCTTAATTTTATGTAAATGGCTGATGTGAATACGCGAAATAGCTCCATTCATATTATCCTGACGAAATGTTTTTCGTTCTTGCCTTTTGTTTCATGCACTTAATTTCAAGTCTATCTACTGGTAGTCTACAGTTGAGTGATATACCGTACGGTCACCATTCGATGTATACGCAGAGAATGAGCGGGTGAACGTAAGCGCGACTCGAAATTAACATGATGACAGTGACTATCTGCTCCTGAAAAGAATAACCAACAAAGATGTTCAGAAGACTTGTTATTATGGCTAGATTCATTCCGGCTGCACGGATGAGCAGGTGCTGCGTAAGTTCCCGATGGCAGTCTCATCAAGTGTCGTTAAAAAGGGCCCCAACTCCAGTTGGAAAACATTTCACGTCTCATTTCTAAGTGAAAACTAGTGACGAGAATTAAATATCGGTAGACATGCACCTACATCAACTCTGCGATGGTCGACTATTGTCTGGGAACAATATCACTACCTGTCACCTAGTTCATTAGCTGCGCTCACGCTAACCATGCACTGCCGAGTCGGTTGGTTGAAGTACCGGCTAAATGACCAGTAATCCATACTCCGGTGTTACGTTCGTTGTTGAATTACTCCAATCAATCGACCGTGTTTCATTCGGATTCCATCCTATTTACTGCAACAGTTGATGTTGCCAAGCAGTTTGCTTCCCACTTCTAGGCTATAGTTTGGGTTTACCGCGGTTTTCTGACATGACCCGCTTTCCGCTTCACTCATCGGAAAATACATGCGTCCTTCTTTATCGCAGTCAACTTGTGTTATACTCTTCTAGCTATGCAAATATACAATGATCCTCTCAACCTCACCCCAATCGTTCAAAGCATACTAGCGTTTTCATTATTCAAGGAAGTATACATGAAGCCTGATGCGTTTGTCTCAGCGCCACTTTACCGAAATCAGCTTAATCGGTAGGCTTCCATTTGAAAATTTGCTTATACTATGTTTGAGAGCTGTCATTAGTAAGTTGTGAAAATGGCTCGAAACCTTAGTTGGTCAGTGAAAGAAGTTTTCCTACGGGGAGGCACATACCTCACCTACCGTGAGTTAAATTTATCAAGAAATATCTGTTATCAAGGTTTACTGATAGCAAGCCAGTTAATTAATTCCCTGACTGCGCTCGAATGAGTTTTTGGTTTCCATTTGTTAGTAGGATATTGTTCCTCCGCTTGAAGACATCAGTGAATTTGTCACTCGAGAAACATTAAGTGGGTTTTCGGGTATTTGGAGCAACCGCTGTGTATCTTGGATTGCGACGCGCAATCTCCCTAGTGGCGTATTGCCAGAGGCTGACTTCAAAGTCAACCGGCGCCACTAGTGAGATTACGTGTCGCACTCCAAGACACAAAGCGGGTGCTCCAAAAACCCGAAAATCTACTTCTAACCGCTTTGTCAAACACTGCTCGCAGAATTCAATGACCTAGTGATCATGGCGATAGCCGCTAAGCACTATGCGCCCAGTTCCACTCCCAGCTCGGCTATCTCTACCTGATGAGTTTAAAAAAAGAGGAAACCGTCGGTCGTGGAGTGCAGAGATGGGAGAGAGCGACACCGAAACCCTCCACTTAGTGGGTTCTTCGCCTTTCCAGCGGTTAACGAGCACAAACATTCTCCTTATTTCTAATACTCCACCATATGGTTTAGAAAACGGCACCTTCACTGCGGAAGCTGTGCTGAAGAAGTTGTTATCCTTGCATATCCATAGTTCTCCCGGAGATGACAACATCCAACCAAAGGCTCTACAGGCCGTAGCTAGTGATCTAGCAGAACCACTGGCTGTTTTCTATCAGCGATGTCTAGAAGAGAACCGTATTCCACCAGCATGGAAGCGAGGGGTCATCACTGCTATTCATAAAGGAGGTAGCCGCACTGATCCTGTCAACTACCGTCCAATAACACTACTTCCCGTGCTATCCAAAGTGATGGAATCAATCATCGCAAACGCGCTGATGCAATACCTGGAAAACCACAGTTTAATGGCCCCAGAGCAACATGACTTTCATCAAAAGCATTCGTGTAATACTAACCCACTAATTGCATGTAATAGCTGGACTGGAGCTGTTGATGACGGAGTGGGAGTCGATGTCATCTACCAGGACTTTTCAAAAGCGTTTGATCGCTTAGATTATCGAATTCTCCTTCGGAAGCTTCGGAATTACGGCATTGGCGATCCAAACCTGAGTTGGATTGGTAATTTTCTACAAGAACGACGGCTAGTGGTGAGAGTCCGAGAATCATTTTCTCATGCAATCGATGTGACGTGTTGAGTACCACAAGGCTCGGTTCTTGGACCTCGTCTATCCTTGGTGTTCATTAACGATTTGGCGAGATCAATTACTTCCGATTTCCTATTTTCCGATGATGATATCGAGATATGGCGAAGGATCAGACGACCGGACGACCATGAACAACTCCAGTGCGATCTTAACACAGTGTCAAACTGGTCAGTTCAAAACGCCCTACCGTTCAACGCAGACAAATGTCGCGTAGTACAATTACGCCATAGATATAACTACACCTATTCACTTGGGACAAGCGGATTGCAGAATAGCTCCCAGGAACGTGACCTTGGTGTGATCTTACAGAGCGACCTCAAATGCTCAAAACAGGCTGAGGTAGCTGCGACAAAAGGCAACCAGCACGTCGGCATGCTGCGAAGAGCATTCCCAATCATGCACAATTCCTACGTGCGCCAGCATGTTGAATACGCTATTCAAGCTTGGCAACCCTGGTTGAATTGTGACCTAGAAGCGATAGAGGCACCACAACGAACAGCAACAAAGAATGTAAAGGGCCTGCGCTATCACTCTTATCACCGAAGGCTGAAGTTGTTGGGAATTTTCAGCGGACGCTATCGAAGGCTGCGCGGCGATCTCATATTAGCGTATCAGATACTGAGTGACCCCAACCACGTATGCCGCCATTTGCTGAAACTTAGCCACAACACGCAGCTCAGGAGTAACTGCTTAAAGTTGAAGGAACAATATAGCCGTCTAGAGTGTCGACGGAATTACTTTTCCCTCCGGGTTTGCCAACCCTGGGACGCACTCCCAGATTCAGTGGTATCCTATCCTACCTTGGATGTTTTCAAAAACGACTAGATGTTGCTCTTATCTCCCAACATATTGTTACGTAAACTCCTCTATTGTGAATTACGCCAAGCAGGTTTTCAACAGGATTTATGTATCAAATGGACCTACTTTTCTCACTCCTCACCTCAATGATCACTGCACCCCAGTGTCTTTCTGAACGTTTACGCTCGGTACTTTATTTTAATTTTACACTGATGTTAATTATCAAAGTATCCATCTCAGTAGACGTTCGGTAGATGACCCAGACATATTTTAATTTCATCATATACACCGCAACCATCCTACGAGACGTGTCAAGCATTTGCTTTTATCGCGTGATAAATCATTGTTCATTGATCATTGTTCATCATTGTTGTATCCTCTTTCTTATGTTCTAATCTGCAGCAGGTTCATCGATTTCGAAGGGGTTCTAACGTTTACACTCCCCTTTCGTGCAGTAATTCTATGTTTCAATGATTACTTGATAACAGATGAACTTGTTCATTGCTTAAAGTTTCATGGCAACACAAGTTTTGCGTCAGTAACGCTCTGTCCCACTCGCATGCCAGAAGTTTGAAGTGCCTGTTAGCAGGGGCGCACTCGAAGTCTATTTCTCTGTCACAAATGCGCAAGCATTGCTTGAAGCTATCATCGGGCATGCTATCAGTTATAAACCACGGTTTAGTAAGGATTATCTGACTGAATCTTGAGCAGCCATTAACAGTTGCACTGAAAATTAGCGCAACATGGTGCAGCATTGGAACCTGCTGAACTGTAGGCACTATTCAATGTAACTCGCAATGCCACTCCAAAGAAGGCGGCCGAATATGCTTTATGGTGTGCGGATCTCGAGAGGATCCTTAACCTTACCATCCAACTGACTGTTGCAAGTTCGTTCAGTCACACCGCTTAGTGCTTCACTGATATGATCGAATTCGTCGTGGAGCTGTAAATCCGTTTGTCACTGAACGTTTACACCTGAGTTTGGATGCTACCGTGGTAATTTTGTCATGTGGTTGATTTTAGTGACATTTAGATGGTTGGCAGCGGATGTCATCATAATGACCGGTACAGGTGTTCTAGTGTTATAGTATGGAGGTCAGTGAATTGCGCACGGCCTCACCTCAGCTATAAGAGTACAGTGTGGTGGTTATGGCTTTGTCCTGTGAAATTGTTCTGGCGATTTGGGTGTAGTTCATGAATTGAAACAGCCAAAACTTTTAGGCAACTGGGTGCTTCATAGTTTCACCTGGCCTTTCGGCTAGCATGCATGATGCAAACCATATGATCCCAGTGTTTGTTGTTGTCCTTTTGAAAACCTTAGTTGGTTGCGTTGCCGTCTAAAACCATAGCGATAGATAATTTTCACTCAGTTCAACTGCAACTCAGAAGAACCTTGGCTCATCGTTGCGAGCCAAACATTTCTCATATTCGGTTAAAAATCTTCTGTTGAAGTGGACGTCTCCCATTACCTAGGCAAAGTCTAGTTGACGCTGGAAATATTCGGGCCTTGTGTAGCAGCAGTTACTATGTACAACCTTTAAAAATGTACACTCAAATCATTCGGGAGGTTTCTGACGAACTACATCATCTCTCTCTCTCAGAAATTTACTGCTGGACCTATTGATCGGATAGTTCCTCAGCGTTTTGCACCTTGTTTTACTCTGCTCTCAAAGTAGAAATATGAAATATTTCAACGGGACCAAAATATGATCAGTCATGCACAGGGACGGTGGGTTACATTGGACAGCAAAGCTAGGTAGACTTACTTCAATTCGTTTCTTATAAAGTACCAGCTTTTCGGTCGCATCCAAAATGGCCCGTTCCAAATATAACAGCACATCCAAGTTTTCGTACAGCATAAAGTCGACGTAAAGTGGCTGGGAAGAAAACAAGAGAGAATTTGCTTGGGGAAGTATCAGCTGTTCAAATGGATGTGCTTACTGTGCTTTATTCTGTCTGAGACATTTCAACTCTACGGGGACAGTGAATTGCGCTGGGGTTCCTTTTATCCCTATTACTGTAACCTAGCACAGATATTTTCTAAACTAGTCACCTACATACTTGGACCCACTGAGCACTGCTGTCCTAGCTTAAGTGGATACGCGTGCAAATACAGGCGACAAGCAGCGGAGATTCTTTGATGACTAATGCACTGCAGTGGTTCGCTGAACAATGGAATAATGGTGTTTTACAAGTAAAGAAAGTCTGTTTAGGGAAGTCCCGTTGTATAACTAGGATAGGAACCACAAAGTGGAAATGGTAAAAAGAAATGCGTCTTCTTTTGTAGTCGCCATATTGTTGGCACAGAGGCATACGTAAAGCTGTCTGCATCGATTGAGTAGGGGGATTCTAATGAATGCGCTGTTTGGAATATTCCATCACCTCCCGATGTACACGGATTATATTCTACAGTACAGATGGGTTAGGATAACGCCAAGGCGATTTTTGTACACCCGTAATGTTGAGGTTTCCCATAGCTGACAAACATAAAAGTGAAGGAATTTCAGCGACTTTCCAGTTGGCCGTAATGCTTTACCATCTAGACCGCTGGCCTGTCAGGTTCGTGTATTAAATAAGTTATGAAATGTGCTAACAAACGTGTTTGGCTTTCAACAAACCCTTGCAAGTCTTTATAAGTCCATTCTAGTACACACCGCTACTGACCGCTATGAAATCTTAGCGCCGTCAGCTCAGCTTGAGATGGAAAGTGGAGCAATCAGTTAACGTGCTTGACTGTTATTTGTTGTGAAGACACGTGCACACCGAGATTCTGCCAGGGATGTCAGGCCTGCACATCATATCTTACATCAGGCCGCATTATGGCGACATCTGTCTGCGCGCAGTCGGATGGATAAAACCCCCAGAATGGTTTCCGCAGAAGACCGACATTTTGTTCCCGCATCTTGAGTACATAGCTCAGTTGGTATTCCTAGCTGAGTTTGGTATCGTGGGCAAAATCTGCTGAGTCAAGGAATTGGATCAGGGTAATATAGAATACAACTCGCAGCACAGCTGTTATAATTCTGTTTGTCCACGCAGTTAGCCGCGAGTCCTGGCTTGTTGTCTTTAGCCATGGCCATTAAGTCAGAAGAAATATACTGAAATAATCTTGACGTCAAAAGCACAATATACGCCTTCCCCATCGACTGTGCTATCAGTTTCTCAACTGCTTAACCTGTTGTGCTCTCGCAACGTGTGCATAAAGACCTTGCAATTTAGGCACACCATTCAGAATCAGAGACTTCTAGGTAGTCACTGCCACGTCTTAACCAACCTGTGTATAGGACCTGTTGTAAAGACATGCTATTAAACCAATACATGCGTGTTTTAGAAGGACGAGTGCAACAAACGCACTCGAACTTATGCCATACAAAGTTTCGGCTGAAAATATATTGCGTCTCAATTTTTCTGGTGATCTATGGTGTGGAAAGGTCATCCAACTGGTAGTCAGGGCGAAGTAAAAGACATCCTTTAAGAGAGCAATGAAATACCTATCCATTTTGTGTTTTTCTCAGTCTGTTACTACCTATAGGCCTTAGTGCATGTATCAAGTTGGTTGCACACGGGGTTTCACCACACAATACTTTTGATTTAAGTGTCCCGTGGTCTTGATGATATGTCAGCAACTCACAAGACACGCTGTCTAACGTTGCTATTGCAGACAGCAAGTCACCAAAAAAACGAATGATTCGTCACAGAAAGAAGGTTGACACACGGCATCTACTCCAATTGGCTGAAAGCATCATAAATGCATGCGGCAAAAGGTACTGTAATTCAGACCCTTCGTTGAATGTTTGCTGCCATGATGCCCCAATTATCTTAACTTGACAAGTGTTGACACAGGGCTTGTAATTCGAGGGAAAATGCCTCTTTGATAGGGCCATGAACAGAAACGCGGATCCCGAGGAGGACGAACCATTCTAACTGTGCCATTTGGACCCTATCAATCACGAACAGAGAACTAGGTATTTCTCCGTTCTGAATTAACATCTTTCAGCTTGATGGAACATGCGATGCTACTGTATACTTAGACCGTTAGGCTGTAGTAACGCCTTTGAGCAGTCTGGAAACCATACAGTCTTAGGTGAAATGGTCACTGAAATTAACGTTGGACATAGTTCTAACCGTTAGGAACACTCCGTCAAGACTTTAGAAGTGTGACGCTGTCACTTTGGCGTTTGTTTTGTTAGGACTTCCTTAACAGAAAGCAAAGCCTTAGACAACAAATACGGACAAATTATGACTGCAAAATATACGCAGGGTGATAGCAGGAGTGCAACAATTCTAATCGCATATTAACAGCAGGATAACAATCCGGGTTCTTTCTTACGCAAGTGTAAGGATGTGATAATCTATGGAAGTAGAATACGTACAATGAGACGGGCGACCTAGAAAAGACCGGTCTATCCGTGGTTAACGAATAAAGTGCGAGCGATTTTCTTAGAAAACAACTGATAAATCCACCTAGTTTTGCTGACTGTCTTCACTATGTTAGCCACTTGTTATTCGTGGTCCCACTTTTCTTTCGAAACCGGTGGTATTATTTTAGAGCCTAAAGCCGTGTATCACAGTATAGAAATCTATTTATTTACAGGATTTCTGTTAGACTACACATAGAGTGTAACTGAATATTCCAAGCCTATAAGCAGATGGTGGTAGCCAAATGAGCGTGGGTTGATGTTGCTTCAGTCGGTGTTCCACGCCTCGACAAGCCGAAAACTGACGATACTACCCTTTCACATATAGTCCTATTAATGCAAAGTTCCCTATAAGCAACGACTCCGATGGATTGGTAGAATAAAATAGTGATTTCGAAGATATCATCAGTCCTTACCTTGACAAATAACACGTCAACCAGGTTCAACAATTAGTAAGCAGGATTCATTTGAGCTGCTGGTGATGGAACACAAAGTAAAGAACCGCAATCCTGAATTGTAGTCCGAGGTCCGGGCTTCGAGTCCACGTAGGGAACCGGGCGACACTCGCAGTATCGTTAGCCCACATACGAATGGTGGTGTTTGCGCGGCAGCTAGACGTCGGTGCGCAGTCCCGACATACTGCTGGTGCCCCTGGGAGTAGGGCTAAGCAAGATCGGATTCTACACTTGTGCTTCGACTTGAGCAAATATCTCCGGCGGAATGGCACGGATTCACTATTTCAATTTCTTGCAATGGAGGAATTCGAGGGTTTTCGACGTTTCTGCGTAGGTACCAGTTCCGCACAATTTACACTCATTCTGGTTCAGCTGGAAAGATGTGCAATCTGGCATATCCGCGTCATTTGTTTGACCTATGACACTCTAGTACGCACATATGCACCCACCAATTTTATCACATCCAGCGCATGAGGTTATCTAAGGACTTCAGGCGAAAACGCACTATATTCCAGCATGCCGCTGCACCACCTGAATTCAAATGTAATATTGTTCGTTTGTAAAACTGCGCAATGAAACACTAAGTAGGGAAACTTCCTTTCCTTCGGTGTGTTTCCCGTCAACCCCCATGTGTAGTGTTTCACGCCCAGCTCAAGCCATCTATTCGTGGAGAGTCTAGACAGAGACGAAATTAATGGTGGAGTGTGCACTGTAGGGAAAGATCAGGACCAAATCACTTCCAGCCTCAGATGGTTGATTTTCTGGGCAACATTTGCCAAACATTCGCCTTCATTATGCGTTAACCGTGTACGTGGTGACCCTTCTGAAAAGCTCCCTAGTCAGGGCGCCCATTCGTGATTCCACTGTGGTCAGCTGTCAACATTTCAGAGCTTTGTTATACTAGTACGTGTGTTTCCGCGTTCACTATCCTACGTTTACTATCCGTATGGCGACTTGAACGGATCTCCGTGCTTTCAGCCGTAACACAGGTTACTGTTTCACGTACATGCTAAGTGCTATCGGCTTGCAACACTGCATTTCAGGACTAGTTTTGTACTCATCTACACTCGACAGGCAAACAGAACAACACTGCAACTCGAGTCGGGGACAGTTGAGACATCAACTTCAATACACTTTATCTCATGTTTCTGAAAAACATAGAATTTGACCATTAGGTGCGAGGGAACTTTTAATCACTCGTTTGTGTATGGGTCAGGATGCACAATCTCATTCGGGACTGCGATTTACTTCCATCATATTGGTCATTAGGAGCTTATCGTGGTTAGACACATGTTAAGTAAAGTCTTCAGCAGGAATCCTGGCGTCCCTGGAGCTATTCTCAGTCCAATAGCTGGCAAGTGAAAGTAAGCATTAAACTGTTTAGGGATTACAACAATAAGAGAGGAAATAGTCAATAGTTATCCGTTTTAGACGCAGTCTTATTGATCATAGTAACGTAAGTTTAGATCAAAACAAATTGTGTTCCCGATTGAGATTGCTGGTTACAATCTATTCACACAACGAATACTTCAAATGACTTCACCATTGGATAAGTTTGTTTTCTCCTCCTTACTGACAATACGCATCATGTATGCTTTTACACTCATCTACATCATCACGTTAGAAAAGACAAAACCCACGGTTGGAATATGAGGAACAGGGACTGCCTGTATACAAAGAATAAAACGAGCGCAAAGAGTGAAGCTTGGTGGGGTTGTTGGGACCTCATGGTTAAGTTTTGGACTGCCAGGCATAACATTTGACAGCGATTAGAAAGCTGCAATTTGGATTTGATTTCAGGTGTATATAATACTGAAGCCTTCGTACCATATAGACTGCATCTGAACGTGGACAGTAAATCACCTTCACTGAAAAGTCGGTCAATAGGCAGTAATCAACTCCAACCATGTCTAGCAGAAGCGTCCGAACAAGTGCGGAATTGTCCCTGGGTCAGTGTGTTAGTAGCGATTCGCTTTGACAATTTGCAATCAAAGTGTCTCGTTATCCCCCTAGTTGTGAGTTATTAGTGAGGAGAAAGCACTGATCTCATCTCATCGTGCAAGCAATTCTTCAGCGGCAAATGTTATAATGAACGATGTAACAATAGTTGATTATTATTTTTGCAGCCTGTCCCTGTTCTATCACTGTTTTGCCTCCACCTGGTTGCATAAAATTGTGTGGGTTAGTCAGTGCTAACAGCATGAAAGGTGAATCCCCTTGAGTATGTAAGGTTTTTCAACGTGTAGACCAGTTTCTCTAGAGCTCAGTGATCGTATGGCGACGTATCCATGTCAGGATTTTATTAAATTGCACCTTGTACGGTATACACAAGACGGAGTTCGCAAAACTACTTGATTGAAGAAGCATAGCGATCTATTGCTATGCTGTCATATTTTGTTGTCAGTCAGGACCAAAATGGAAAATGTTCACTGCTGCATGCTTTATCTCGAAATTAAGATTATTTTTATATGTTTATCCGAGTAGTTAAAGCGACGCCACTTTGTGGACATGGTTGGCGGTTTCCAGTTCCGGAGCTGCTTGTCACTGTGATCTTCGAAGGAGGCCTGCGCCTACAGAGGGACCATGGGTGACTTGTGCTGCACCAACCACAACTTCATCCACACACCCAAATGCAGTGTAAACCCGAAGAAATAAGACCGGGGGGCATGCGCACCGGAGTGCGGTTTCATCAACGGAGCCTGCCCACACTCCTTCACAGGCAAACACAAGCACGCTGTATTTGGGAATCACGCGCACACAAGGCGGTGGCTGGACCGTAGTGCGCTTCACACACAAACCGTGTGCATGGAACCACTCTTCGAGGCTAGCACGGCCACAAGGACCGTGCACTCCGTCCTCTCCAGCAACGATTGACTCTCTCCTACAGCCAGTATAGACGAAGGGGTGGGTAAGAGACAAGTAGACACCTTGTCAACATGCACATCAAGCGCAACCGCAACGGGGAAGTCAAGCACCAGCCAATCACATGAAATGCAAAAAACAATAACATAGGTCGAAAACACCATACGGATATACCGCTAAATTGGCACAGGGTATAAATAAATAAATAAATAAACGTTTTATTCCTCAGCAGTGCGAGGCAAAGACCAATTGGGTGGTCTTATCATCATGTACAACGTGATCGCATAATATAGTTAATTGTTCGTCTCTTGATCAAAGGTTCCCATAAGGGTTTTGAAATGATTAGCAGTCAATAGGCCAGTCACAATTTGATGGAAAATCTTGGCGAGTGACGACGATGGTACAGAGACATCAGCTTGGAAGGCGTAGTGCATCAACGAACCAGTGCGTCAAAGGAGAAAACAGAATTGGTTAAACGGATTAATAGGAGTAAGATCGTTCTCAAATATATACTCAATAATGCAATTATATGTAGGTAATATTATATTATTGAAACGAATAGAGGATATGGTGACTTTCATACCTATCCAGGACCTTTCTCATACAAATCATCTAGAGTCACCGTTTGGCTTAGTGTTGACCAGATGTTTGCAACAGTCAGGTGAATATTAATCATGCGTCTGAATTGTGCATAGGTAGTGCAGTTTCTAACACTCGATGGAAGTTTGTTCCATATTAACGCGTATTTTACAGAGAAAAATTTTGAGCGGAGCATTGTGCGAGACTTTGGTATTTTCACTGTGCGCTCGCTGTTTCTTAGTTCATAGCGCATACGAGTCTGAAACTCGAGTTGTGGCTGAGCAGTGAAGGTCAATCCGAATAGTAAGCGGTATAAAAGGCACAGATTAAGTTTGAGTCTGCGTAGCCATAGCGGCTCCAGATGTAGCACCTCGCAACGCTCACGGTATGTCATAGTATTAGGCATGTTCAGAAACCTTTTTGTGAATGATCGTTGAATGTTTTCTAGTGCTATAATATCCACTTTTCTCAGATTACTATGCACACTAAGTAAATTATCGACATTGAAGATGGCAGATAAAGAGATTCGAAAACATTAGCGGAATGGAAAAAACAAACTCAGTTGTGCACCTTTCGTTTAAGCGACATTTGCAATTTTATAAATTATTAGGTCGATATTAAGATGAGGTAAGAAAGTGTGCACTAAGACAAGATAGCAAACCTACCACCTGAAATAAGGTAAAGCAGCACGCAAGCACACGCTTGGTAAATCGAATACAGCGCACCTACCAACGCTGCGCCAGTCCTGCTTACGTTCCTAGCAGGACCCGTCGTCGTTTCGATGTTGGTCTTGAATGGCCACACTCGTGACTAACATATCCTGCCTGACTCAAGCACTCGCGACCGCATGGGCTACAACGCCACGTGCTGGATGTCGATGGAGTACAATCCATTCGGGCCTGTCACTTCCGCAACAGTCGCTTCTTTTCCGCATAAGGACCTGGATGCATCATAACTTACAGGCTATGCAAAGTATCCGCTAACTGGATACGGATATTCGGGCTGCCAAAACGATTGTGCGGATGTCGCATAACCTGGGACTAAAGTCCAGCAATGCGTCCAACTGAGTGTTGCATGATGTCGCTACGTCGGTTCGTTAATCGGTGTCGAGATGTATGTACAGAGAAATTTGCACGTTTCGACTGGGATTGCTCTGACGGAGTCAAGGATACAAATCCGATGATTAGTAAATGGCGGTCGTGTTGTTAAGCATAAGTAAACGACTCAACCAAATCTATAATGTAGTTCAGCATGCCACCAATACCTTATCGTTGCAGTTGTCATACGCATCAAATGAGACGTATGAGTTGTTTAGCTCAACCAGGGCAATCTATTTTTACCGGTTCAAGGTCTAATCCCACGACAGAGTTAATGCACGTACTAGAAACTAGCAATTGTTTCATGCGGCTATGAACTGCTACCAATTTATATAAGTTAATCAGTATGACGGGTAATACAGTGAGATTGTGCATGGGATAATGTGTCGTGATGAAATTTCTGATGAAAGACAGTATAGAACTAGCTGGGGCTTACAGAACACTTCGGTTACGCTCTGGCGCTAGCATGCTCATCCACAGTAGTATGATCGTACGTTCGCCGTTGGTAATCCGGATCGAATTAGGTTCCAACTCGTAGGTGTCAGCTCTGGGAACATCCAGCAAGTCAATTAGCTGCTTACCGGCAATCGTTGCATAATTGTCGTCAAACCAAGGTGGTGTCTAATCTATCTTTGTGAACATTGAGCACATTAATTTAAAATCAGTTGTGTTTCCGAAAAACAAACACGAAACAGGTTCCAAAACAGCATTAAGAATTTTATCGAAAAAACACTCGTGAAAGTCTACTCTGAATAGAAGATTCGTTATGATATGAAAGTTTGGTATCACCCGGATCGGGTTAGAGTTGTTACACATCACCAGCAATTCCCCTCTATCTGAATGCATCGAAAGATTGATCGGATGAATCAAAGTGAAGCAATCGTTTTCTGAATGGATTGTGACGCTCAGTCTAAATATGGACGGCGATTCGCAGTGACATGAACCTTGGTCAAGTCGAGCACTGGGACTGCAACAAATGAGACAGATGAATTTTGGGTGTGGCCTACCCGAAAAAAATTGGATCCTGAGATCATTTTCGAACTCCGCAGATAGAGATATCAAGCGTTGAGACCTTGATTGCGACTCTTATTCTTGTAGCCACCGCGTCACGACGTGCAACGTTTAGCGCAATCATTAATGGCTGATTGGAGGGATATTTTGATATATTCGTTGTGTGAATGGATTGCAAAACGCGCAATCTCAATGTGGACTGCTATTAGCATTGGAGTGAACCTTGGGCAACGCGATCATTTGGACCGTAACTGATGAAGCAACTGATTATTTGGTGTTACATGTCGTAACTCAGTATCTCAGGAGTGGTGCTTTCGGCTAACTTGCAATGGCCCCGGGTTCGCGTACCTACCACGTCTATCTGATGAAAACAAATAAGTTAGAACCCGGTCGTGGATTGTTTGTTGGGACAGGAAACACTATATATCTGCTTCTCTATAGGATTATTCAGACAAACATTCTCACAGTGATGATGACGTGATTCAGGCTGCTATAAAACTGGTGAGACGTACAATGACCTTCACTATAATGAACTCTTTCAAGCAATAAGGAAACGTTTGGATTAGTGTATACAAACAGCATGTGAGTATATTAAAAATTGGTTGCGCTTGTCCCAACCTGGGACGTGTAAATTTATTCTCCCTGCAAAGTGTCCAGGATTGACTTGAAAAGCCCCCGTGTTTTGAACACGAAGCTGTTACAATCTAGTTGGTACTACGGAGTGCCTACTTCAACTTTTGACAGGCCTTACCTAAGTGACATCGGCAATATCCAAGACGATTAACGCCGTCATAAACAAAGTTACCATTACCTTTTTAGTAATACTTCTCGAATGGTTCGAAGGAAAGCAACCAGTTAAAAGAGACAACGCACTGATTAATGAGGATTTAACATGAATGTTAATATTATCGATAAAAGCCGATCATGTTGTGACGAATTTTAAACTCGGGTTGAAGTACAATGCACTTGACATTCTAATTGTTTGGTAACCAAGTGGTAGCGAAGGCGGAGCTTCGCAAACAGTATTAAGATGCTGCTTGCCACTAGACTTTTAAATGCCTTCTACAATGAATACACTGTGTGTGTTGATATACCTGACGCCAAATCTAATGGAACATTTTCATAACGTCAGTTGTGGATTTAAGGGCATTTTCGCATGGCTAAACACCGCTCCTCTGTAGTAAGTTTACACAACTCTATTCAATTAAGTAAAGTTTCTTCAAAGTGAAGCTGTATGTCGTACTTTATCCTTCAAGGAGTAAACTAGTGCACCGGAGAAAAAGGGCTCTAACCAGTCTGCACCTACTGCAAGCATTCCACCACACTGAAAGGAAAAGGATTCAGTACATCGCAGTTTCGATGTTAGTTTTTGAATGCGGATATGGTTTGACACCAAATCAGCGTGAAATGTTGCAAAATCCAACACAGTTATTGGTTCCAACTTACTGAGTCACCCAATAGGAAAGGTTTGTCTCCAAGGAAAGATGACCAGTGTTTAAGTATAATTGGCACCCTTTTCAAAAATTTCTCACATTCATCTTCCTGAATTGCGCAGGGGTATGAAGCATAGTGGAAATATAAGCATTACCATATGGGCGCTAATTGCCATCTTGATAATGTCAACACGTAACTCGGACGCGGCGCTTTCCAGCATGCTAACTTTTGCTCTTTCCTGTAAGGTTTTTCCAACTAAAGGATCCGAATTAATGCATACAAAAAACTATTAAAAACCTGTATCATACTTTTCTGCAATGTACCTCAGAATGGCGCAATACTCCGTTAATTTGAAGTCTCCGTCTAAAAAATATGGAAGCTAGGATCAATATGCAAAAGCTTTGTGCTAACTCACGTTGGGAAATTCTAGACCCAATGCGTGCTTGTCTGTTTCAAACCATACAGATGCATCTCGTTGGTCATATAGTCGCTCTTTGTATTCAACCCCGAGGTGTTCCAAAAGTAACCGGATTACTTGACCCTTCTGCAAGGAGTACAATGTAATACATCGTTTGTTTGTACAAATTTAGGTAAGCACAGTGGTGTATAGTTAAAGGAACATCGCAAGCGTAAGGTCACTCAAAAACGTTACTAACAAAATATTTTCCATGCTCAACTGTACCTACTGTACCTATCGAGTAAGTCAATAGTTGGTACGATTCTATTTGTGTAACAATGATATTACACATAATTTAATCCATGGTCTACTGTTATCTGCCCAAGCACAAACAAGATCTAGATAACAAAGCACGTTATTTATCGAGTCTGTTCTAACATAACAATGAACTCCGTAAGTTATGTTGGGGCTTCATCTTTTGTCAGTATAGGTTAATGCAACAAAAGATTAGGGCCATTTAGGCCACTCGATAAAGATGACAACGATTGGAATACAAAGAAAGCAAATGCAATTTGCAAGCGGATACTATCATGATAATTCATATTCTCGCAGTAGGTGGTGGCAGTTCAGCACGTATTATCAATAAAACAACCTGGATAGATGTAGTTCTCGCACTCAATTATATTATAACCTACATCTACCCATTCTGATGAACATATGTCTACACTCTGGTACATAATTAAAGTAGGGCCAAAAGTATGTAGGACTAGGGGAGAGACGATTTAAAGAGCTGTTCACTGGACCATATTTGTCCTTTTTAGTCTTTGCCGTCCTTCTGCGTTTTATCACTTCAATCTGATTTACTTAGCATTTACTGGTTTAGAAAAGATGTAACTCAGAGAGTTAGCTTGATGTCTGCTATTTAAAAATTTTTACACCATGTCTTATTGAGCACCTGCAACAAAAGCTAAAATAACAGTTATGTAATCTTTTCCAACAGTAACTCGTAGTTATTCTTTCCTTTTACAAAGCAAGAAATGAGCCAAAGGCTGGCGTTAGCAAATAATGTCTTTTCACCACATAAGCAAGTTGAATATAGTTTGTGGGTGATTTAGAAAATAACTTATTAACCTATACGGCCCGAAATTAGCCTGCTTGTAGAAAAATATGATATCCTCACTAAGCCTGCCTACTGCAGATGTGCATCGATAGATGCTACCGCTTTTGCGTTAGCTGTGATTACGCAACTTTAGTTTGAACCTGGAAATAAGGAACACATCTACTTTCTACAGTGCGTCCACACAATATATGACAATGCACAATTGCACCTGAGTAGGAAATATGATCGTTCTGGTGCTGAACCATAAACACCTCTTCTGATGCCATTAAAACAACGCTGTACATGCAAAGCGGCATGTTTAATCCAGCAACATTTCATCATATGGCAGTAGGTTGCTACTTTGTACTTCAATTCTAATTTTCGATAGCAATATTAGGCGTTATAAATCCAACGGCTATACACGGGCTACAAGCGACTCCATTGATACTTGTGCCGCAGCGAGCGCAATTCAGCAGATTATTGCAGACGAAATAAAAACCTTTGTCTTCAGAATATGTCAGCTGTGTGGTGCCTATCATTGCCTGTGACCGCAGCTCTTCAGCACAAGACGTCACGACAGACTCCTTCCTATTTTGTAAAAGCTCTCCGGATATGATGAAACGGATTCCACCCAACATCGTTATGGCTAAAACTTCCAGAGGCAGAGGAACACTGCACAGGTGCTATCTGTTAAAGCCAACTAAGGCATGTGAAGCAAAAGTATATTTTGAGTACTGCAGAAGACTTTCTGAATACCATTTTCGACAGCGGTTATCAAAACTAGATACAACTACTCACCGTTTTAATTTATGGGAACTAAGCAATACAGTTAATTAATCTACATTATTCGGACTAGTTTTACTGAGAACTTCAGCCTGCGCGTTGTGTTTCACTGCACACCGCTGCGGCAACACAAGGGTTTAAGATCGTCTTATGGAATACATAATTAAATACCATGTTTATTGCCACGTGCACAAGCTATTGCTCAGCTGGTAGTGTATAATTGATCGTTATAGAAATCCCACAATAAGAACTTAAGCACAGCCCAATGACACGCAACCGTCAAATAACAGTGCTTCTTTTCGGGGACCGATCAAAACTCATGCAGCGATTCACACAAATATGTGCATGACCTGAGTCCAGAAATGCAGACCAGATGGATCTGCAATACTTTGCACCAACCCGCGATCTGTACCTAATTACGATATAGTCAAACTGAGACTATTAGTAGGAAATCATGAGCGCCAAGTAGCGGAACGTCTCCCCGAAGCTTGGAATCTGGAGTTCGAGCAAAACCGACGACTGTTTACACACAGTGTGAAACCACGCTCTATTATCTGAGCACTTCTCATTAAGCTTATGGTGACCATCGAGGTAACTTTCATCTGATAAAATAGTTCAACCCCTGCGTTGGGATCCCCAGTAAGGACTACAGTATCGGAGTTTTAAGCTCTGATCCATCGCAACAAGACTGGACCTTAAGGTTGTGCGACGGTTTGCGTACCTCATTGACCCATTGAGCTATACTGCGTGGTGCCTGCAGGCACCTTGAGTGATACTCCTACCAGGTTGGTCAGTGGTGAGAGGTCGGACAAACTCAGTCTCCTGGTCCTGCAGGTTGGGAAGTTGAAATGGGATGGCGTCCATTTCCGTAAAACTAAATCATCGCCACCTCCCCGCTGCTTTGAGGGCAGGCTATTGAGCCAAAAGCTTTGGATGAGGACCCTACTCGTCCCCTGGTCTAAATCTGGGCGTCCTGGCAGTATCCCAGCTCACATACAACTATGAATTTTTCTTCCAACCTAAACTTCATCCTGCATCAGCCGTCGCGCAGATTATCAACGGTCGCCTTATCTGCCGTATACAGCAGGGCAGCTAAGGGAAAACATAATACTGCTGGCGCCTCGCTTCTTTCTTTTCTACCTCTTTCTCTTATCCCATCCCGACCGCCATTACTAATCTTCCTTCTATACCTCCCAGCTTAATTAACAGCAACCGAAGTGCCACTGGAGTAGAACCAGCTGCAGCCACTATCCCATCGCACCTTCTATCATGGGTGCTCTTTGCGGAATCGCATGATGTAGACATTGAAGTGCTGCCTGGTGAATGACTAGTTGATCTTGCTTATGTAGACCATATCGCCTAGCTATTCGAGAATGTTGCGGCGGCACAATCATCCCTAAATAGTTTGTCTAGAATTGTCCCATTACTTGGTATGCACTTCGCACCTTCAAAGTTCAAAGTGTTGCTGCAGGACCACCAGCCACTGTATGACCTCCTGATCGTTGCTTACGAAGAACTCGAGGTGGTTGATCAATTCACGTACCTTGGCAGCTGCATCCGCAACGATGGGCGCATAGAAACTGACGTCAGCTCACGCATTGCAAAGGCTAGAGCTGCCTTCTTGAACGTGCGGCATCTTGGGCGACAGAAAGGAGTTTCCCTCCGTCTGATAGGCCATGTATACAAGGTCAAAGTGAGGGTCGTTCTGCTCTATGATAGTAAAACTTGGCCCCTTCGGTCTGCAGATCTGAGGCGCTTTCAAGTCTTTGATCATCGTTGTCTGCAAAGCATCGTTGTTGTTGCTTAGAACCAGCGTGTTCGCAACCATGACATGTGTAGGCAAGTATCATGTAGTGCTTAGCATGCTAGCTCCCTAGAACAACAGATAGCACTGAATAACTTGCGGGGGTTTGAGCACAGCTATGTATGCTTGATCACCGCTTATCTGGGAGGTCCTTGTTTAGTCTGCCAGCCGTAGTATGGCGCAAGGCTCCAGGTGGACAGAAGATGAGTTGGCAGCGGAAAACGAAGTCATTGACGATCAAACTGGAGGCAGTTGGTCCATCTCCTCCTTCGGGCTGGAGTCCACGTGACTCGCGTTGTGTTTGGCTCTATAGTTTACAGGACATGGCTTGCAACCCACCCCAGTGGCGCGTCTGCTGCCGTCTCGTAATCAAATTTCCTGTTTAATGTGTGTTTGGTGCAGAGTTTTATGCGGGGTAACGGCTGATTATGAAGCGGGCAGTGAAAGCCGCAATGAAGCTGTCTCGCTGATGCCGTCTTATATTTGCGCGATAGCCAATTGTTTGTGACAGTATGTTGTTAACACAAGGTGTAGGCGCCTTGACCGTGATTGTTTGCTCAGAGCATTAAAATTTTTAGGTAAGTCCCCCATCTCTCCCTCTTCTTATTCTTTACTTCATAGGTAATCATAGTTGTATGGCAGCGATGCATCAAATCATGGGCTGATGTACGGCTGTTGTTGTTGTTCTTGTTCTTGTTGTAAGACAAGAACAACAAGAACAAGAACGACAACAACAGTGGCCGAGTGGTCTGCACGTTTGCTTTGCAACCATAAGGTCACCGGTTCGAATCCGCGTAGGGGTGGGCGTCCTCGCGGTATACTCAGCCCACGCGCGACTGGTGGTGGTCGCGCGGCAGCGAAGCGTCGTTACGGCGTACAGCTGACACATTTTTTGTTGTTGTAAGCTTTGATCAAGAGCTAGTAAAGTTCACGATAAAAATAGTCATTGACGGAGTAGCAACTGCAGCTGGTTGGAGCGTAAGCTGAGATCACAAACAAGTTGCGTCTAAACCTTACGATACCACCGGTGTTTACCTTCGACCACCGGTGCCTTCGCAATTTAGCTCACATATGGTGGGAACACCGCGTGAGCAACGAGCGTGTCAGACGCCTTGTTTATGGCACAGGAAAAGAAACTGAACCGCTAAACACGGTTATTTCACGCACCAGGCTTCGATGGCTTGGCCACGTGTTACGCATGCTAGCCCACCGACTCCCGCGACGTGCGTTGTTTGCGCATCGGAGGTGTGGATGGAAGAAGAGGAGGGGTGGTCAAGCGATGACTTGGTCCAAAGAAATGAAAGCCCTCACTTCTGATCTGGCCTCGTTTGGGGCTCCTCGGCTCCCTGGTTGGGGTCCGAAAGACGATGAACACGTTTGGTTGGACACACTTGCTGATATGGTTAGGAGCCGACCTCAGTGGCGTTCATGCTGTGAGTTTCTTTGTCCCATCCCATCCCCCTTAGCCTCCCCCTCCAACCACGATCTCATTATTTAACCTTATATAATTTTGCATAGTAAGTTCGTTTTTTGATGAATAGTAGCCGGCTGGTAGCTTACCGGAACGATGCCCATCCGTTACCGATAGCTCAGCCGGCTTGCCTCAGTTGAATTCTTTTTTCCTCTCCTTTTTTTGTGTATTGGGGCACAGTAGCTGAGGTGTTCCTCACCTCTAGTTAACGTGTATGATGATGATGATGATGTACGATACCTGTTGCTCGTGCATGATCGCCGAAGCCGAACTGCACATAGTTGGCCGTTAATCGGGTCTTAGTCTAGCAGTGCAGCTTCGGCTTTGCTACTTAGTGCCACATCAACGCCAGCCAATCTTGTCGCGGATGCTGTTGTGTCACTAGATAAGCGCAGGTACAATAGAGCTCCAAGGTCGGTGCGAACTTACAAATAAGTCACGGTAATAAGATCTTGCGGTTAGGTCCCCAAAAGACAGTGAGCACCAACGTCAAGGGATTCCAAGGTAATCGCAAGGCCGACCCGTTGCTTGATCTGCATAAATGCATGTATATTGAAGTGTGCCAGAATGAACGTAGTTCGAGGTCAAAAGAGGCCCACTGGGCGAACACTATGATCGTCGCCAAAGTCATCGGGTGTAGAATCGTGGAAACAGAAATCGGTTAGTAAGGAAAAAATAATTGGTAACAAATGGATGGTGTTTGAGTAGCGGAAGCAAGTGCAGTTAAGCAGGGTATAACAGATGAGCGGTGCATGAGTTTATCAGTCGGCGTGATAATATCCAATTGTGCAGGCCGATGTAGGGAGCTGTCTTAGGGACACCGCACGGAGCCTAAGGCTAAATAGCCAACGGCAAGCATGCGGAACCATTTCAGGGACCCGCACTCATTAAGAGCCGGTGACCGATTACGCAGTCCATACATTTTTCGTTTGGTCAGTTGCCAAACAGGGGCCAATCCACTTCTTTAGGTCAGCACATACTTGCTGTAAAATGCTTCCTCGAGGTGAAGCAAGGGGCAGTGGCTTTTCGTTGGCATGTTACCTCAGCCAGGTCACCACATTGGCAAACAGATATGTGTGGCATTTTACATGGATAAAGAATACTAGGATAATATCTACCCAATCCCGGAACACTGCCGCCAAGCTAGTATTTGAAAAGAAGTAAACCAAAGCTACCCAAATAACACCTTGTGGGGTAGTTACGTTTGTTAATGAAACTAATAATCACTGCGAAAACGAATGAAGCTCTTTTAGCTACTTTGCGTATAGGTGCAATCGGATTAATTCTTGGAAAATCTGTGGAATGATGTTTACGCACACAATTTAACACACATGAAAGTTGGGCTTCTACTTCCAGTAAAGGTTGGATTATGGTGCAATCTTTTACCGACCTTTTGTCATAGCTTTACTTTGGTAATACTTCCTTCTTACGAATCATTCTAGCAAGCAACCGAAAACATAAAAATAGACGTGTAACATGTTAGTAGACAGAAATACAAAAATTTCAGAAAACAGTATGATACCTAGCGGGCGACATATTTTCCCGAATAGGAAAAACCGCTCCAACAACACCTATCATATTATTTGCTGAATGGGTGCACTGTAGTTAGTACAATAGTATTGAACAAAAGACGTGCCGAGCAAACACTACAATGGTTGGAATCCAACATACCAATTAAAGCAAGCATTGACTAGCTAGTTTCATGATGTTTATTTGAGGCAATCGTGAGTTAGGTTTGGCATACTTCTTTCAATTACTTGCTCGACTGACTTAGACTATGCTGACGATACCGCATTGCTCGGTGACGACCATCATAAGATGCAACCGATCATTGCTCAATTGGTGATTTAAGCGTCTAATTTTGGTATTGCCCTGCTCCCTACAAGTGCAGAATACTTTTACAGGACTGGCAGGCACTCTACCTCAATAAACTAAAAAGGCACGCAGCTCGAACAAGTAGATAGTTTCATCGACCGAGGGAGCTGCGTAGATGCCGCCGGCACTATAGGAGCAGAGATATCCCTTCGTATCGCTAAAGCCCGGTTAGTGGTTGCTAACCTAAGACGTTTGTGGCGCTGTCGCCTCATGTCACTTTCTCTAAGAGACAGGGTTTACAAAGGCTGTGTACGCGCGACTTGCTGTACGGATGCAAATCCTGGCCGATCTGTGTGGAAGACAAGCGTAGTCCTGTGATCTTTGACAGGGGCTGTTTGCGGATCATTGCCCACGTGTGTTGACACCACGGAGTGTGCAGTGATACTGTTTGACACCGTGAATTGTGTAAGGCAGATATTCTGCTCAATGGTCTCGTTCGACTACGTCAACTGAGAGGGCTTTTACACGTCCTAGCCATGCCTACCATGTGTTTACCAAGCCGTGCCCTGTTTTCTCATGTGTGGTTACTTTGGAAAAGGCCGCGTGGTTTTCAACGGTCCACCTGGCGACAATGCATAAATGGATGATATCTTGCCTATCCATCACTGGCCCCGTAAGACTCCACGGCTGAGACCCAACGATGAAGAATGCCAATGGCTCACAGCGCTGAATGCAATGGCGCAAAACTAATCGCACTGGAAGCGGTAAGCGTAAGTCTGTCTGGACTCACGGTTTAAAAAAATTATTTAAAACCGCAAAATTTACAAAATAACGTGTGTAAAAGTACAAATATTGTTTCTCCATTTTTCGTTCATTAGCAAATTCTTTTACAGGTTTTGCATGTTTTATTATTGTATGTTCCAAATTGCATGTTTGTAAATGGCTTGAAGCACAATTTATTGACTGTTGCTATTCTATATATAAAGTTATATAGTTAGACGTGATAAAAGCGTTTTAAAATAATTGTAAAACGTAGTTCCAGTACGATAGTTGGTTTATTTAAAAAACCGTTGCATCTGAATGTCAGCGAGAGGTGAACCAAATAGAACGTAGCTGAAACGAACTACTTTTTGTTCTGCAGCATATAATTAGATGAAAGCTTTTAATAGTTAAAATACACGCTGACTAATATATTTTTGCCTCATCATTTAGCTAAATTACACGGAGCCTAACAATCTACCGCTAAGATCTGTTGCCATCTTTATAGTAAAAGATAAATTGAATTTCAAGTGTTATGTGATTTAGTCGTTTGAAAGAACAGCAATGCTTGCTCAAAATAAATCCTACCGGTATCATGTCGCTGGCAGTTATCTAACAATATCCTGTCTTTAGAAACGTAGATCACCATACGACGGAACAAAGGCAGCTGTCCTGGAAAAATTCAAACCACACACTGTTTTTATAGGTCTGTCAGCTGTGTCCTAATCTACTAGTAGGAAAAGCTGATCAATTACCACAGTTTCTATGAGTTAGTTACTTGTATCTTAACAGGAGCAGAAAAGTGCACCATCGCAAGTAAAACGTCATGCAACCCCAAGCTGTTTTAAAGTAAAAGTAAAATAAACAGCCGCTTTGACGATAGTATTTACGTATTAATTTGCTAGTTGAATTCAATACTAATCATGTTATACTAAAAATACTGGCAGCGTTTGGAAAAATAATAAATCATCAAAACCAATTTGCAAAATTACTTTGTAAAAGAACCTTCAGCGTTAGACATTATGTCCCAACTCAGTCGCTACCACCGCTCATAACGGTGTTCCACATGGCTTGATTTAAGGCTTGCAATTGTATCGTTTGCATATAAATTACTTGACGTCTTGCTTGACAACCCCAAATATGTCTTTGGTGATGCAGTAAAGTTTGCTGATAGAGGCAGTCGAAACACACTGTCGAGAAACCTTAGCACGGCAGCAAGACGAACGTTCATGTCAGACTTGCCTCTTAATTCCAAAAAATCTCAGCCGTCACACAAAGTAACTAACGGGTTACAGTGCATACTTTGGCAAGTATCCTACTCTTACATTGCGTTGCTGAAGTACGTGATTCGTGAATCGTTGTGATGAATAATTCCAAACCATCAGCATACTGTCAGCATGCCGCCAGCAAGGGGCGGCACGAACTATTCCCTATCAAGAAAACGTTGCGCATTACTAGATCCAGAGTTTTCCTTTTTTCATAAAGCAGTGGAACAATCTCATTTTACCTACCATCTACAGGCCTGAGCGTCAAATCCCAAAAAATATGCTGCTTGCTTAGAAGAGATACATAAGCTGGCAGCTAGGACGACTGAGGGTCAACGACTAAGTAGCCAAATCTTTTGTTCCCGAATAAGCTCAGAGTAAGAAAGTACACAGTAAAAACGCTCAAGCCTGCCGATTTTTAAAGTAGCTGCATCTGACCACTCGTTGAAGCATAAGCTGAAGCTAAGGACTCAGTGGCACCTGTTTAGTTCCTCCGAATTATTCATTAGTTACTGTAATAGTACACAAGTTGTTCTACAAAAACATTGAAAGAAATTTGCAAACCCAAACGATCGTTTTGTTATGCTATTGTATGTAGTCGATTCTTTGCTTACTTTGCCGTAGCTCTACAACCATACTGCCTGTAAGCAAGTTGGGATGAAATCTATGGTTGGAGATTACGGTTTAATCCTTTTTGAATTGTGTAATCTAGGGTTGGAACAAGTTTTCATCTATCTAATAATAACTATTACCGTAGAAACTTTCGTAAAAGATTTGGAGGAGCTCTTGTCGGGTATTTTCGGAACGCGCAAATTTAATAAATATTGGTACCGACGTCGTGGACCGTGACAAGACCTTGTACAAATTTTGCTTCTGTTTTTGCTACAATGCCTTTGGTAAACTATAGTTCACCCCAGAAGTCAAACTGTCAGAAGCCAGAGACTAATTAGCCTCATGCGGACGTGCTGGAAAATACTCAGATCAGAAACAGGATTTGTAAACAAGTGACGGAATACAATCTAATTAGAGCAGAACAGCATGGCCTTCTTAAGATGTAGTCTCGTTACGTTAATTCTTGGTGCTTTTTTATAAGTGATTACTCTATATCTTTATAGTGGAATGCCGATACAGATTAGCTATTTAGACTTAAAGAACGCTTTTGACTTAGTGAAGTGTCGAATTGAAATTTAGAAGCTGGCGTGCTTTGCATCGTTGATTCAAATATTACTATGGTTTTCTGAATTCGTAGCCTGGGCTGAGTAAGCGAGTTCTCGTGTAAGCGTTGTCTGGAGCGGTGTCCCGCAAGGTTTGGTAGTGGGTCCATTATTGTTTCTTATGTTTAAAATACTTGGCTCCTATTCTTTAGGATCCCTGCTATATCTTTGCAGATGACGTGAAGCTAGTCCATCGGGGAAACCAAACAACATTGACTAGGGATATCATCACCGTGGTGAATTGGTCTAGCTAGTGGGATTTACTTCGGAACGCCAATAAATGGCAACTAATAACCAGTAGTGGTAGCAAAATCGCAGTGCAGTCTAACGCGGCATCATTGTCGTTGCAGTGTACTGATGAAACCCGTGGTTTAGGTGTCATCATAGTGAACAGTTTTAAGCATTCGGCACAACGTCGCCATGTTGCCAAGTAAGCGAGAAAAAACTTGTTCCGCCTCAGACGAGTGATGAGTAACATTAAACAAAAGTGTTCCTGCCGTTATATAATGCATTAGTTAGGTCGCATCTGGAGTACCTTCTTCAAGCCTAGGCATCGGATCTCCATAGTGTAGTTACGTGTGTAAAGAAGATTCCGGAACTTTCACAAAGATGGTTAGAATATCAACGAGGGAATTCGTACTACGATAGCCTAAGTAGCTTAGGTTTCTCCTCCTTGTAAGAGCCTACCTTGCGAGGGGATACGATAGAAGTTTAAGAACACTAAGGGACCCAGTGGTATCAAGCCCACCCATATGTTTGAGTTTGATAGGTCGAAGCACCTGCTTGGGCGTGCCCTTAACATCCAACAATATTAGACTCGTCTGAACATTAGGGAGACAACTTTACCAACCAAATAGTTAACCTACGGAATAAACCTTCATCTGATCTAGTGGAGTGTGAGACTAGAAGCTTTCAAAATTGGCTTATTTCATGGTTAGTCAGCGCTTTACCTAAACATATTGTAGTTATACTGGAACATGTAGTGTCTTCTGATGCTGACACCTGAAAGTGCAAAGATTGCTCTTGTTGCTGCTTCATTCTTTCACAGAAGCAAAACGAGTCACTGCAACATCCAGGTTCCGTGCGTTGTTGTTTACTTACCTGCAAACAAAACAGGAAGCTCGTTTGACGAAAGCCTCTAGCGTCCGTGGTACTCGATCTTACCTGACGTGACCTAGATTGCATGCTGGTCCAAGAAACAGGACATTCTTTAAGATAGAGCTTACTTTTCCTTAGAACGTAAGCAGACATGGACGGACCTAATGTTTTAGCGCTAATGTCCCTGTTTAATCCATTGCAGTTACCACAAAACCTTGGTTACGCAAGGACTTCCAGCAGTCGCGACGCGTGTCCTGATAGCAAGTTAACCTCTTCAACTATAGGAAGCTACTCTAGACTACAGAAGTAGTAAGAGATTAGTACGTTTGTGGTATATTCAAACTTATTAAATGCTTAGTTAAAGTAAGTTAGCTTATCCTTAAAACAACCATTTAGTTACGGGAGAAAGCTAATTGGCAGTGTTTTCTCTAGGGGAAGCAAAACGGTTTCACAGAACACAAAAGCATCTGAAAAGAATAGATTTTCTGACAAGTTTGCCACAGACATGTGCATACCCCACGAATTTTCCAGTAGCCAAGGACGGGAGCCATGAAACAATGAAACGTACAGTCATTGCGGATACTAATTTTCAGCTTATATTAATGCACAAATACAAGGTCGAGGATTTGCAAAACTTGGTTTGACCAAACGACACTTCGGTCTATGGGCGATACAGCAAACCTGTTGTATAAAAGCAACCGTCGCTTGTAGATATCTTTCTTGAATGCACTTCTCGTTTATTATTGTACTTTCTCGAAAAATGTACTCAGTTGGACAGCAAGAATCACTTCATGTTTCTTGCATGCTGAAAGCAAGGTACACAGGATATTATAGGTAGCAGGCGTTGCGCCTTTTATCAGGAGGCTACTGCTGTACTCTAAGTTTTGTGGGTCTTTAGGCCCCCCACGAATCAGTCAGGTCAAAGTAGAAACCAGAAACATTTTTGCAATATCAAGAGTCGGAAAATTCATTTTACTAACTTTGGAATTGGACGTAGGGGCATTTCAGTTAACTTTTAATTCAGTTACAATGCTAGGTATCATGCTGCTTATTACGGGTTCCTGTCATCTTAGGTTGTGTCCTCCAGGTGTTAGCCACCGCAACAAAAGATACATGTTCGTCATTTTATTTGCAGCATTGCTAACGCATATATTTTACTCGGACGCCAATGCACTTATCCGTAACTCCTTAGTTTATCATCCGCACATTTATAAAGAATCACTTAGTGGTCACATACACCGAGTTTCGTTGCTGTTTTCATGTACTTACTGTGATACGGTTAGTTACTGCAATCCACTTATACGGATATATGGACTTTATATTCCTAATACAGTTTGATTGCACGGTGGCAGGTTCGCTTGAATTAAACTGCACCGTGTTTTAAGTAAAAGCAGAGACTTCTACATGACACTTCTTTTGCAATAAGATTATACAGCTTCGTAATGTTTTAATATACAAAGACATTATTAGCAAACATTTACAAATCTTTTATAAAAGAAGTTAACGCATACATTATCGACCCTAAATTAGCATACAGAATAGTGCCTGTACAAATTCATGCACTTTTATTTTCAGATGAAAAATTATTCAACGATGCAAGGCTGTACAAAATAAAGTCACTGCCCCGTGGATATCCGGATAATTCTATCCAACCCACGGACACCAATCTCCTACTCGCATATTGATGACCATATCAAACATTGAAGATTGGAGCAGCACAACTACAAGCACAAAATACACAGATACATACACATACACACACAATGACATACATATCTACCCCCTACACAAACAAAAACTGCTATGGCAAACATCGGATTTTTGCACATTCTTGACCATGCACCGTTATGTCAAAATGATCATGCCTGTAAAGGCATGCCTCACATTGTTAAGAATAAAAGATTTATTTATTTATTTATTTATTTATGTACAAGTTAGTGAAGATATTCATCTGCTACCTCAAATTTCTACTGCATAGCTGCAGCTTGACGAGTGTTATTCCACGTTAATCGATCAAAAGCTCCGTTAACTTCCTACAATGTTCTATTACGAAATTTTACTCGAGCCGTTCCCCCAAGCCTTATATGGCTGATAGTTTCTGCAAAAAGGATATATATGCCCATTTTCAGTTGGTATTAAACCCGGGTGTCCAAAGGTTATGCGAGGGGAGCCACCTTTTAAATACAAGCTTACAATGCCAAATTTAGCCTGGCATTGACGTAGAATGGTAAATGATTTATCATGCACTTTTTATTAAATTTTTACTTGTAGTGCATAACTGAGAGCTGGAGGTATTTTAAGTATTGTGTTAGTACGGACCCTTTAGTGCAAGTACCAGATTGCCTTTTTCTAGCCCGTATTCATTCCTTCCATCGGACTGCTAACTCTCAGTACCGTGCCCTGACCGAGTCTCATCTGACCAGTCTATTTTTCTTCTGGCTACCTTCAAAACTACGAAGATAAAAACAGGCTAGGCTCTGTCGACTCAATGCTATGTTCCCCTCACCTCAGGTGCCTGCAAGATATGCTCAATCTTTATTATCTTACTAACTCCGTGAGCATCCTTGACTCATTCACCCTTTATAATATGGCTCTCTTCTCATCTCTATTATACGTCCTAATCCTAACACGCCGACTATTCCAGGCTTGTTAGATCGGCTTCTTGTTCTCCGGATTCATTCAGACTTCTGAGACGTTGCCACTTCTGGTTCGGTTGACCTAATTGACTGTACAAATGCCTTCGGAGGCCTCGTTAAATTTTACACCCTTTAACAATAAAACCGTCCTCACCCTTACCCGAGACGTTATTACTCTAGGCTCTACATTACAAACACTTTGTTCCCCTCGTCCCGAGACTTTCCCTGTCATGCTATCTGGCTTTTCATATGGACGCTGCCATCCCTAAAGCTTTTTATCTTATGACACACATTACTGCATATTACTACATATTTCACTCTTTGAGCTGATATTCTAATCTCGTATCAGTGGTCTCTGCTTCCTACTACTGTGACCCTAATGATTAGGGATGGGCAGACATATCGGTCTGCTCACATCTCCCTGAAAACATCGTTGGCTTTTCCACTTCACCTCAATAGAGCGCCTCCCTGTTCGCCTCTGCATTACTTTTTCAATTGGACGGATATCCCTTCGGACCTGGCTCTAATCTACCCTCGGCTGACCAGCCCCCGTTTCTGACTGCTTCCCGACTTCCGAGCCATTATTACTCTAGCTCTGCGTTCCAAAATCTCTGTTCCCCCAATCCCCTGAAGTCCTACCCGAACGGCCTCCTGCTCTCCGGATTTATCCAGACTTCTGAGACGTAATCTCTCTTAGTTCGGTTGACTCAACTACCTGATTACATTACCTGGAGAGCATCGTGGGTTTTTCCCATCTTTTGTCAAAAAACATTTCCCATCCTGACCCCAACTCTTATTATCGCGCTGTGCTTTAATTTCTTCAATTGGAGTGCACGATCTTACTGCTCTGTGGTGATTTAGTCCCACTGACTTGCCTCTTTCTCTTTTATGCTCCAATGCTACTCTGACTTAAGTGGTATGCGCTATGCAGACTTAGCGCTCTTGTCCCCTACCCGGAGATTCTGCTTGACTCGCTCAACCTCTATTGTTGCGGACCTTTTCCTGCCTTTAATTTTACGTGCTATTCCTACGCGCCGACTAATCTAGTCTCGCTAGATCAGCCACTTGTTTCCACTTTTACTTAGAGTTATTCCACGTTACAAACCTTGGTTCGGCTGACTCGACGTCTTGCTCACATCACCTGGAAAGCCTCGTGGGATCCCTCACTACTTATCAGTAAACCTTTTCATACCGACCCTAACCTTTTCTCATCTCGCTTTCTGTTTTCATTCCCCTTTTTAATCGGACGACCAGCTTTACTGCCATGCCGTGATCCTGTCTCACTGGACTAGTCTGTTTATCTCTGACTGCTCCCATGCTGCCGAGCCTTGAACGGTATTGGCTCCGCTGAGTCAACTCTACTACCCCTACTCTGAGGGACTTATAGACTGGTACCCTCATTATTGTTATAGCCTCTTTCTTATCTGTATTTACGACCTAGTCCCAAAGCGCCGATTAATCCAATACCGCTTAGTCGGCCTCGTATTCACTGAATTCATTTGGACTTCTGAGACATCACTTCTATTGGTTTGGCTGACCTAATGGTGCTGTTTACACTACTTGGAGAGCCTCGTGGGCTTTTCCACTCTTTACCAATAAACCCTTCTCACCTCGACCCTAACCTTTTCTTCTCTCGCTTTCTGTTTTCAATCCCTTTCTTATCGGACGTCCGGCTTTACTGCATTGCCGTGATATTGGCTCACTTGCCTAGTCTGTTTCCCTCAGTCTGCTACTATGCTATTAAGACCTACGCGGTATGCGCCCCGTAGTCTTAACATGATGTTTCCCTTAAATTTAGAGCCTGCTTGACTTGCTCACCATTTACTGCTGGCTCCTTTCTTACCTTTACTACATGTCCTTATCCACACGCGCCGACTAATCAAGTCCTACCCGATCGGCCTCCTGCTCTCCGGATTTATTCAGACTTCTGAGACGTCACCTCTCTTGGCTCGTCTGACTCTACTATCCCTTTACATTACCTAGAGAGCCTATTGGACTTCTCTTACCCATCGTGAATAAACCCTTCTCATCCTGTCGCTAACTTATGTTTTATCGCGCTCTGTTCTCAATTGTTCTTCAACTGGCGGTGTGGTGATCTAGTCCACCGATCAGTTTCCTTCTCTCTGATTGCTGATATGCTACTCTGACTTAAGTGGTATACGCTATACAGACTCAACGCTCTTGATCCCTTACTACGTGAGGCTGCTAGACTCGTTCACCTTCTGTTACAGCCTCTTTTCCTGCCTTTAATTTTACGTGCTATTCCTACGCGCCGACTAATCTAGTCTCGCTAGATCAGCCACTTGTTTCCACTTTTACTTAGAGTTATTCCACGTTACAAACCTTGGTTCGGCTGACTCGACGTCTTGCTCACATCACCTGGAAAGCCTCGTTGGCTCCCTCACTCCTTATCAGTAAACCTTTTCATACCGACCCTAACCTTTTCTTCTCTCGCTTTCTGTTTTCAATCCTTTTTTAATCGTAAGTCTGGCTTTACCGCATTGCCCTGATCCTGGATCACCTGCCTGGTCTGTTTCCCCCAGTCTGCTACTATGCTACTAAGACTACGCGGTATGCGCCCCGTAGTCTTAACATGATGTTTCCCTTAAATTTAGCGCCTGCTTGACTTGCCCACCATCTAATGCTGGCCCCTTTCTTACCTTTACCACATGTCTTTATCCAAACGCGGCGACTAATCAAGTCTTACTCGATCGGCCTCTTGCTCTCCGGATTCATTCAGACTTCTGAGAGGTCGCCTCTCTTTGTTCGTCTGACTCCACTATCCCTTTACATTACCTAGAGAGCCTCGTGAACTTCTCCCACCCATCGTCAATAAACCTTTCCCATTCTGACCCAAACCCTTATTATCGCGCTCTGATTTCATTTCTTTAATTGGATTGCACGATCTTACTGCTCTGAGGGGATCTAGTCACACTGATTTGCCTCTTTCTCTTTTATGCTCCAATGCTACTCTGACTTAAGTGGTATGCGCTATGCAGACTTAGCGCTCTTGTCCCCCTACCCGGAGATTCTGCTTGACTCGCTCAACCTCTATTGTTGCGGACCTTTACCTGTCTTTAAATTTACGTGCTATTCCTACGCGCCGACTAATCTAGTTTCGCTAGATCAGACACTTGTTTCCAGTTTTACTTAGAGTTATTCCACGTTACAAACCTTGGTTCGGCTGACTCGACGTCTTGCTCACATCACCTGGAAAGCCTCGTGGGATCCCTCACTACTTATCAGTAAACCTTTTCATACCGACCCTAACCTTTTCTTATCTCGCTTTCTCTTTTCATTCCCCTTATTAATCGGACGACCAGCTTTACTGCCCTGCCGTGATCCTGTCTCACTGGACTAGTCTGTTTATCTCTGACTGCTCCCATGCTGCCGAGCCTTGAACGGTTTTGGCTCCGCTGAGTCAACTCTACTACCCCTCCTCTGAGGGACTTACAGACTGGTACCCTCATTATTGTTAAAGCCTCTTTCTTATCTGTATTTTACGACCTAGTCCCAAAGCGCCGATTAATCCAATACCGCTTAGTTGGCCTCGTATTCACTGAATTCATTTGGACTTCTGAGACATCACTTCTATTGGTTTGGCTGACCTAATGTTGCTGTTTACACTACTTGGTGAGCCTCGTGGGCTTTTCCACTCTTTACCAATAAACCCTTCTCACCCCGACCCTAACCTTTTCCTCTCTCGCTTGCTGTTTTCAATCCCTTTCTTATCGGACGTCCGGCTTTACTGCATTGCCGTGATATTGGCTCACTTATAAATGGGTATATTTCTAGACCTGCTAGAGGCTGCACCCTAAAGGGTTTAGATCAAGGCTTACATTAATCCGATGCTCTTGCATGGAAGTAGGCAAATATAAATATATGTTCATCGTTAGAAATTACAAATGCATTGGCACTGTTTGGTATGCAGCTACTGGGTCTCAGGCGACCACCTTGACCTTTTCTGGTTCCTTCGGGCGATACTGAGCTCCTTGTTCTTTTATTGTGAAAAACTTCGCGGAGTTGTGCCTTTTCTAAATAAATAAATAAATAAATAAATAAATATTTTATTCTCGACAAAGCGAGACACGCCTTTTTGGGCATGATCAGCATATTGCATTATTGTACATGATAGCGGAATAAGCAGCACCAACAGTGGGAGTAGTAAAGTTGGAGACAGTAGTGTGGGCCCATAGAGCCCAAAGGTTGTATGTAGTCCATGAACACAGATTGCGAGAGGTAAAAATAGTGATCAGGTCACTTATATGGTATGTTGATGAGGAACTAGTCCGATGAGGTCCCGTAAGCAATGTAGGTCAGTGAGTGAAGTATGAGGAAACGGGTGGAAAATACTTAAGCATAGTGGTATGTCACTAGTCAGATATGTAGGCGTGTTCGTGCGAGAGCCAATATATGCACAGAACTTGTAAATGTGGTGTCGATCAAATTGCCAATGTGTTAAGGGCGGTGACTTTATTGAGTGGCGAGTCACATCCGCCACGTCGCAGTGTTGTTAAACAGACATTTGTGGCTTTTTGTAGGGAAAACGCTTGCCAGACGAAGACCCACCACGTCCTTGGAACTGAATCCAATTCGCCACAAGTTCTCTTTAAATTGATCGCATATTAATTGGCCACTCAGTTGCCCCAATTGTTGTTGCGCACATGGAAGAAATGAGTGAAGGGATTATAAGGCGTACGAAAAGTTAAAAAATTTCGATAAATGCAGGCAAGAATAGAAACAATTTGTTAAGAGAGAAAATATATCTGCGCGCTTCAGTAGAAAAATACCAATTAACAAAAAAAATAGAGCCCTACTTTTCTTACGCTGATATTGCGCTCCGGCGCAAAACTTCAACCTGAGTTATTCTCAGATAAAAGAAAAAGCCTTTCTACAGTTAGAATACCGCCTAAAGTAGCACAAAATTACATTGGTCTGGACCAGCTGTAGCGCCTGAATACGCTGAACGTAAAAGCAACACAATACGTGTTTCCCTCAGTCTGCTACTATGCTATTAAGACCTACGCGGTATGCGCCCCGTAGTCTTAACATGATGTTTCCCTTAAATTTAGAGCCTGCTTGACTTTCTCACCATTTACTGCTGGCTCCTTTCTTACCTTTACTACATGTCCTTATCCACACGCGCAGACTAATCAAGTCCTACCCGATCGGCCTCCTGCTCTCCGGATTTATTCAGACTTCTGAGACGTCACTTCTCTTGGCTCCTCTGACTCCACTATCCCTTTACATTACCTAGAGAGCCTATTGGACTTCTCTTACCCATCGTGAATAAACCCTTCTCAACCTGTCGCTAACATATGTTTTATCGCGCTCTGTTCTCAATTGTTCTTCAACTAGCGGTGTGGAGATCTAGTCCACCGATCAGTTTCCTTCTCTCTGATTGCTGATATGCTACTCTGACTTAAGTGGTATACGCTATACAGACTCAACGCTCTTGAGCCCTTACTACGCGGGGCTGCTAGACTCGTTCACATTCTGTTACAGCCTCTTTTCCTGCCTTTCAGTTTACGTGCTATTCCTTCGCGCCGACTAATCTAGTCTCGCTAGATCAGCCACTTGTTTCCACTTTTACTTAGAGTTATTCCACGATACAAACCTTGGTTCGGCTGACTCGACGTCTTGCTCACATCACCTGGAAAGCCTCGTTGGCTCCCTCACTCCTTATCAGTAAACCCTTCTCACCCCGACCATAACCTTTTCTTCTCTCGCTTTCTGTTTTCAATCCATTTTTAATCGTAAGTCTGGCTTTAACGCATTGCCCTGATCCTGGATCACCTGCCTGGTCTGTTTACCCCAGTCTGCTACTATGCTACTAAACTACGCGGTATGCGCCCCGTAGCCTTAACATGGTGTTTCCCTTAAATGTAGCGCCTGCTTGACTTGCCCACCATCTAATGCTGGCCCCTTTCTTACCTTTACCACATGTCCTTATCCAAACGCGGCGACTAATCAAGTCTTACTCGTTTGGCCTCCTGCTCTCCGGATTCATTCAGACTTCTGAGACGTCGCCTCTCTTTGTTCTTCTGACTCCACTACCCATTCACATTACCTAGAGAGCCTCGTGAACTTCTCCCACCCATCGTCAATAAACCTTTCCCATTCTGACCCAACCACTTATTATCGCGCTCTGATTTCATTTCTTTAATTGGATTGCACGATCCTTCTGCTCTGAGGGGATCTAGTCACACTGATTTGCATCTTTCTCTTTTATGCTCCAATGCTACTCTGACTTAAGTGTTATACGCTATACAGTCTCAACGCTCTTGATCCCTTACTACGCGGGCTGCTAGACTCGTTCACCTTTTGTTACAGCCTCTTTTCCTGCCTTTAAGTTTACGTGCTATTTCTTCGCGCCGACTAATCTAGTCTCGCTAGATCAGCCACTTGTTTCCGCTTTTACGTAGAGTTATTCCATGATACAAACCTTGGTTCGGCTGACTCGACGTCTTGCTCACATCACCTGGAAAGCCTCGTAGGCTCCCTCACTGCTTATCAGTAAACCTTTCTCATACCGACCCTAACCTTTTCTTATCTCGCATTCTCTTTTCATTCCCCTTATTAATCGGACGACCAGCTTTACTGCCCTGCCGTGATCCTGTCTCACTGGACTAGTCTATTTATATCTGACTGCTCCCATGCTGCCGATCCTTAAACGGTATTGGCTCTGCTGACTCAACTCTACTGCCCCTACTCTGAAGGACTTACAGACTGGTACCCTCATTATTGCTATAGCCTCTTTCTTATCTGTATTTTACGAACTAGTCCTAAAGGGCCGATTAATCCAATACCGCTTAGTCGGCCTCGTATTCACTGAATTCATTTGGACTTCTGAGACCTCACTTCTATTGGTTTGGGTGACCTAATGGTGCTGTTTACACTACTTGGAGTGCCTCGTGGGCTTTTCCACTATTTACCAGTAAACCCTTCTTACCTCGACCCTAACCTTTTCTTCTCTCGCTTTCTGTTTTCAATCCCTTCCTTATTGGACGTCCGGCTTTACTGCATTGCCGTGATATTGGCTCACTTATAAATGGGTATATTTCTAGACCTGCTAGAGGCTGCACCCTAAAGGGTTTAGATCAAGGCTTACATTAATCCGATGCTCTTGCATGGAAGTAGGCAAATATAAATATATGTTCATCGTTAGAAATTACAAATGCATTGGCACTGTTTGGTATGCAGCTACTGGGTCTCAGGCGACCACCTTGACCTTTTCTGGTTCCTTCGGGCGATACTGAGCTCCTTGTTCTTTTATTGTGAAAAACTTCGCGGAGTTGTGCCTTTTTCTCCTTGGAACTGAATCCAATTCGCCACAAGTTCTCTTTAAATTGATCGCATATTAATTGGCCACTCAGTTGCCCCAATTGTTGTTGCTCACATGGAAGAAATGAGTGAAGGGATTATAAGGCGTACGAAAAGTTAAAAAATTTCGATAAATGCAGGCAAGAATAGAAACAATTTGTTAAGAGAGAAAATATATCTGCGCGCTTCAGTAGAAAAATACCAATTAACAAAAAAAATAGAGCCCTACTTTTCTTACGCTGATATTGCGCTCCGGCGCAAAACTTCAACCTGAGTTATTCTCAGATAAAAGAAAAAGCCTTTCTACAGTTAGAATACCGCCTAAAGTAGCACAAAATTACATTGGTCTGGACCAGCTGTAGCGCCTGAATACGCTGAACGTAAAAGCAACACAATACGTGTTTCCCTCAGTCTGCTACTATGCTATTAAGACCTACGCGGTATGCGCCCCGTAGTCTTAACATGATGTTTCCCTTAAATTTAGAGCCTGCTTGACTTTCTCACCATTTACTGCTGGCTCCTTTCTTACCTTTACTACATGTCCTTATCCACACGCGCAGACTAATCAAGTCCTACCCGATCGGCTTCCTGCTCTCCGGATTTATTCAGACTTCTGAGACGTCACTTCTCTTGGCTCGTCTGACTCTACTATCCCTTTACATTACCTAGAGAGCCTATTGGACTTCTCTTACCCATCGTGAATAAACCCTTCTCAACCTGTCGCTAACTTATGTTTTATCGCGCCCTGTTCTCAAATGTTCTTCAACTAGCGGTGTGGAGATCTAGTCCACCGATCAGTTTCCTTCTCTCTGATTGCTGATATGCTACTCTGACTTAAGTGGTATACGCTATACAGACTCAACGCTTTTGAGCCCTTACTACGCGGGGCTGCTAGACTCGTTCACCTTCTGTTACAGCCTCTTTTCCTGCCTTTCAGTTTACGTGCTATTCCTTCGCGCCGACTAATCTAGTCTCGCTAGATCAGCCACTTGTTTCCACTTTTACTTAGAGTTATTCCACGATACAAACCTTGGTTCGGCTGACTCGACGTCTTGCTCACATCACCTGGAAAGCCTCGTAGGCTCCCTCACTGCTTATTAGTAAACCTTTCTCATACCGACCCTAACCTTTTCTTATCTCGCATTCTCTTTCCATTCCCCTTATTAATCGGACGACCAGCTTTACTGCCCTGCCGTGATCCTGTCTCACTGGACTAGTCTGTTAATGTCTGATTGCTTCCATGATACCTAGCCTTAAACGGTATTGGCTCCGCTGAGTTAACTCTACTGCCCCTACTCTGAGGGACTTATAGACTGGTACCCTCATTATTGTTATATCCTCTTTCTTATCTGCATTGTACGACCTAGTCCTAAAGCGCCGATTAATCCAATACCGCTTAGTCGGCCTCGTAATCACTATATTAATTTGGACTTCTGAGACATCACTTCCATTGGTTGGGCTGACCTGTTGGTGCTATTTGCACTACTTGGAGAGCCTCTTGGGCTTTTCCACTCTTTACCAATAAACCCTTATCACCCCGATCATAACCTTTTCTTCTCTCGCTTTCTGTTTTCAATCCATTTTTAATCGTAAGTCTGGCTTTAACGCATTGCCCTGATCCTGGATCACCTGCCTGGTCTGTTTACCCCAGTCTGCTACTATGCTACTAAACTACGCGGTATGCGCCCCGTAGCCTTAACATGGTGTTTCCCTTAAATGTAGCGCCTGCTTGACTTGCCCACCATCTAATGCTGGCCCCTTTCTTACCTTTACCACATGTCCTTATCCAAACGCGGCGACTAATCAAGTCTTACTCGTTTGGCCTCCTGCTCTCCGGATTCATTCAGACTTCTGAGACGTCGCCTCTCTTTGTTCTTCTGACTCCACTACCCATTCACATTACCTAGAGAGCCTCGTGAACTTCTCCCACCCATCGTCAATAAACCTTTCCCATTCTGACCCAACCACTTATTATCGCGCTCTGATTTCATTTCTTTAATTGGATTGCACGATACTTTTGCTCTGAGGGGATCTAGTCACACTGCTTTGCATCTTTCTCTTTTATGCTCCAATGCTACTCTGACTTAAGTGGTATGCGCTATGCAGACTTAACGCTCTTTTCCCCCTACCCGGAGATTCTGCTTGACTCGCTTAACCTCTATTGTTGCGGACTTTTACCTGTATTTAAATTTACGCGCCATTCCTATGCGTCGACTAATCTAGTTTCGCTAGATCAGCCACTTTTTTACAGTTTTACTTAGAGTTATTCCACGTTACAAACCTTGGTTCGGCTGACTCGACGTCTTGCGCACATCACCTGGAAAGCCTCGTTGGCTCCCTCACTCATTATCAGCAAACCTTTCTCATACCGACCCTAACCTTTTCTTATCTCGCATTCTCTTTTCATTCCCCTTATTAATCGGACGACCAGCTTTACTGCCCTGCCGTGATCCTGTCTCACTGGACTAGTCTGTTAATCTCTGATTGCTTCCATGATGCCGATCCTTAAACGGTATAAAATAAATAAATAAATATTTTATTTTCGACTATGCGAGGCACGTTCATGGAGGCATGAGTTAACTCTATTACCCCACATTATTGTTATAGCCTCATTCTTATCTGCATTGTACGACCTAGTCCTAAAGCGCCGATTAATCCAATACCGCTTAGTCGGCCTCGTAATCACTATATTCATTTGGACTTCTGAGACATCACTTCCATTGGTTCGGCTGACCTATTGTTGCTGTTTCACTACTTGGAGAGCCTCTTGGGCTTTTCCACTCTTTACCAATAAACCCTTCTCACCTCGACCCCAACCTTTTCTTCTCTCTCTTTCTGTTTTCATTTTTTTTAACTCGGACGTCCGGCTTTACTCTCCTGCCGTTTTCCTCTCTCACCCGTCTGTAACTTTGTGCCTGCTTTTTTTCTTATTATTTTTGCCTTTTCTCGTCATTGCGCTCCAATTTGTATTATCACAGCTTACACTTATTGCGCCTATCTAAGTTATCCTCGTACGCATGATTTCATTAGCTCTGAGCTCGTTCCTGATTATTGGCGGCACTCGGTCCATTGCTAAGTGTTGCTTAACTAGTACTTCCATTAGTATGCTCAACTTACCACTCTTCCTATTCCTATGCTCTTTACCTTATGCTCGCACTGGTATACTATTGAGACCGTAAGTGTCATAACGACACCCAATGCACGGCAGTTTTGGCCCCCTGTGACCATTTTCCTAGATTCTGAAGGCTTTTAGACTGTAGAATCATGAACGCTTTAGTGTAATTACTCTTACGAACTACTCCTCGTATTGCCGTCAGCATTCATTTGCTCCTAGCCGATTCCTTGCAATTCCTTTTCATCTTGGAATGTTGTTCCACCTATCTTGCTCCCGCATTCGGTCTCAACCTAGTTGTCCTCAGTTTCACCTAAGATGCCTCTCGCATTCTGGCTTCTGCCATCATCATCGGTTTACCTGTTTCTCTAAAACCATCGCATCATTCGCTTAACTTTTGTTATAACGCTTTGTTATATCGGTCTTTTGATCTTGCGCTTGCAGAACCTTCTTCCCACGTGGTAGCTGTAGTCTGAGTCACACCAGCGACGTAATGTATAGAACGCGCTTGCGAATTATGTATACTAAACAAAATTACATAAGTTTGAAGGTATCATAGGCACCGGTGGGCGCCACCAGTCTGTGTTATTGCTTCTTGATTCATTGCTGTCTCTGTTTTGCCACCTCTTGTCCGTTGCCCGTTCTTCCCGAGATTCCCACAGGTACATCCGCCAAAACAAGAAGGTTTATCCACTGGGACAGGCCGACCCATCCTCAAAACGCTTGGTCCTTTCTCCAGGGAATGAAAAACCCACACACTGGTCCAAATGGAGCTCATTCCGCCATCTCGGAGGCGCTACCTTCATGGGGTCTATACAAATGGGTTTAGCTTGCCTCGTACTCAGAGAACAATTTACTCACCTGGATGAATATATGTACATGGATCCCCCGTTCCACTATCGTAGACGAACAACTCTGGCGTGGTTACCTTCACTGCCTCAAACATTCCTATTCGCCAGTCACCTGGAGCTATTCTGATGTCATTTCACGGACAGCGTTGCGCACGTATACGTGGCTATTCCGATGGTCTTCCATGGAATTTTCACTTGGCTACGGAAACAGTTACACTTACTTACATTTGCAGGAATCCCAAATCCAATTTACGGAGAATGGCGTTTTTAGCTATTAAGGACATATTCAGCCACACGAAACAACTTCCCTCACCGACCCCATGACAAGTCCAGCGAGGATAGCTGGACATGGTTTGCGAGCCGAGCATGAATAAAATAGAAGAGCCGGCCTCTATTAACAATGTGTTTACTCACCTGCATCATTATCATTCGACTCTTCGAATCTTGCATCACTGACCGGCCCCAACGACTGCTGCCGTTTCAGTTCTAAGCCATTCGGCCAACCAACGAAGAACTTTGGCTGTCAACCGACTGCGAATAATAGAATGCAAAATCGGTCTATACGATGCATAACCGACTTGCACTACTGTTCAACGAAAGCTACGGCAGTGTTCCAGGACGTGGTGGGTTTTCGCCTGGCAAGCGTTCTCCCTATACAAAGCCACAAATGTCCGCTTAAAACACTGCAACGTGGCGGATGTGACTCGCCACAAAATAAAGTCACAGCTAAGCATTTCACACTGACGCAGTCCTCAGCCTTCTACATCGAACCTGTGCAACTAATTATGCTATGAAGAATGCTTTGTTGGAGCACAGATCATCTCTATCTCGTAATGGTTATTGGTTGCTAAAAGCCTTGTTCAGGCTCCTGTGCTCACGGATCACTACCTGGCGAAATTACCCCCAACTTGTGTTTTGATGGATTTTTGCGCGCCACAGCGCCATAATGTCCCTGGGTCTGACTATTACCTGACAGTATGCTCACTCATGCGGACAACATCTTTTCTTTTATAACTTTCATTAAAACGAAATGTTTTAACATTCCACAGAAGCTATGCTTGTATGCATATTTGATCACGCCTTTACAGGTGTGTCTCGTTTTACCGAGAATATACTATTTATTTATTTATTTATTTAAACATAAAAAGCAATGCATCATTTAATTGTGCCAGTAAATGAGCTGCTCTCTTCTATCTCGAACATACTTTGTGACTGTCTGCGTCACATACATCCGCTTTTTGCAGATTTATTATGGGTAATTGTGGGCATACACTAGCAACTAAAAGGCGTCGTGCAAATTCCATTGCTGAGCACTGATACTCACGCTTACAGCGACCCTAACTGTTCCTCATATTACCTCTGGCTCCCCTGTTTAGCAGCAGTCCTTCTTCATAAGCTACTATCAGCTTTGCGCATATACTGAGCTGCCAAGGTCCACACTTTATCCCTCCAAGCTTTCATCCCTGGAACTGCGTGCATCACATACACTTGCTGTCTGTTGCCCTAATCAGGTGTCCACTAGCAATTATAAGGCCACACCTAAATGTCATTGCTCATCCGCGACACCTAATTGACCGTAGTACAGCTCTTTCACTGGCTTCTCCCGGCTCAGGCCACCTTAATTATACTCCATTAGCACCACCGCATGATTTGATTAGCTGCACGTTGATGCGTCGTAGTCTATTATGCTCTAACTATCTAACAACCTCTTCGTTTGCTTGCGCTTTACTTGCCCGCTGCCATTCTATCACGAAACCTCTCTTAGATTTCTTCTGCCGTGCAAACTTATCCAGGTATTCAGCGTAAGCCGCTCTTCTGCCTTACATTTCTAGACCTTTATCTACCCATTTCTTGCTGTATTGTCTTAGGCACTTTTTTACCTGCAATACTCCAAGTCTCGGGCTAGCAGTCCATGGCTCTATCCAGCTTCGCACTATTACCCTAGCACTCTGGCTGCTGCGGTTAGGCCTCAGGTTCTGATATCCTTAGCAACCTTAATGTACGTATGTATTCTGGCTATTCGCGGTCCTTTCGTCAATTAGCCCTTCTTAGCTTTTTAATTCGGCACTCTCTCACTTGGTCAGTACAGAGACGCCCCTTGGCTTCTCATTTACAGGTGTTCATTCCTCGATTATTCGCTGCTATTTTTGCGAAACTTACCCATGTATGAGTCTAAAAGACTCACTGGCTTTCCCTGGGTCAGCATATTCTACGCTACCCAGCGAATTTTCCCACGCAACAGTTGCATCATAGCAAACTGATCCTGTGTTTTCTTTGCTTAACGGCTCAAAGCTCTGCATCCAAGGTATACGGTAACAACCAACCTATAGGGCTCTGCTTCCGATGAATATTCAAAAGACACTTTTAGCAAAATCATTGTTACACATTGTACATCATATGTTTCATCTAAATGTTAGACTATAGTACATAAATAATGCTTGTTCCCACGTCTGTTCCCTGCGGCCCTGTTTGTCTCTCACCTTCCCTTTCTCCGAGGTCTGGAACTTCTTGGGGATCTGGGATCGGACCGTGAAAGAGCTTGTGCCTGGGACAGGACATAGAAAGCCCCAAGGACCTACATAGAAAACGGCTGTACAACAAGTGGATAAAAATGCACTCACTACCATGGCCGTCGTCCAGTAATGGTAGCTGGACATGACGCCTTCATACTCCTGCGAAGTCTACATAATCCTGTAAATTCTAGAAGCAAGAATCGGAAGTTTTGCTCACCTGGACACGAAGGTGACGAAGGTCTAACCCTCCATAGGCCTTAGCCATTATGGCCGCCCCGAGCAAAAATAACCTGTTCAGCTAACAGAGGAAATTAGAAGGCAATTGACGGCGGTTAACCGAGGGTTAAATCAGTCGACGAGCTGCTCTGCCAGTTTTACATTTGTGTACAAACGGATTTTTGACAGTGTTTCAGGACGTGGTGGGTTTTCGCCTGGCAAGCGTTCTCCCTATAAAAAGCCACAAATGTCCGCTTAACAACACTGCGACGTGGCGGATGTGACTCGCCAATGAATAAAGTCACTGCCCACAACTACATACTGGCAAGCCGACCAGAATCCTAATGTACTATTTTCCTGACAAGTTTTCTCTACAAACGGAATGCTCAGCCTGTTTACACCACACCCACTAGAACCCAACTTGTCGTCATGTTTTGACGAATTTATGCCTCAAGATTAATTTTACAATTTCCAAAGCTTGGACCACTTTCGGCTTAATACCGATTACATACATAGCAACGTGTTTGTTGCGACACATAAATTGCTTGTAAACGTTGATCATGCCTGGTCAGGTGTGTCTCGGAAATTCGAGAATATACTATTTATTTATTTATTTGTTTATTAAGATTCTTCAGCCATCACCGTCATTCGAAAAGGACTTCTCATTTTAACCCAGTGTTCCAGCTGCGGCACGCCTTCTCTGCAAGAGAATGGGTATGTTGACGAAGAATACGGTGAACCTTTTTCAGTGAAACACTTTCGGAATACGAGTATATGGGCAACCGGTCATTGGCTGAATTCTAAACCGAACTGCTGGTAAGCAGCTTGATGACTGCGTTGCCAGGTTTGTTGTCTTTTTCATTTAACAGAGCGTTTGTGTTGAGCAGATGCTATTAAAAGTCGCAATAGTCGGGTTTGGTTTTTTCGGTCCTAGAGCGTGATGTCTTTGAAGATGTTTTTAAATTTCGCCAAGCGCGGTGGTGCTGGATTACGCCTGCTTGCTCCTGTGGATTGTCGCAGCAGCTACCGCTGTGCGCTCAAACTTTAGAAACTTGTCTTCCACTAACTCCGTTAACGGCTGTAGTAGCTGGGAAAAAATTGGAATAAAAGGATTTCCATGTTTTGCCATCCCGAGGAAGGACGAAAACTGCTGTACGACTAAGGTATAGCGTAACCAGTGATGGCCTGCATAAATCCGGGAAGTGGGCTAATACCATTGTCCTTGCTTCCGTAAGGTGGACAATATTCACGGTATTGACTCCACCGTTTACGTTTAAGTTTATAACTTACGCATATTATACATCAATTCGCACCTCCGTAACATGTCACATTTTCCCTCCGTTGATTTGATAGCAACGTCATCCATGTGTCCTCCGTCCTATGTCCGGCCCGACTCGCAGATACGTTTACGTGGCTTCCCTTCTACCCCTCCCTCAATAGACCGGAAGGCACCTGCATGTGTCCTTGCCTCCAGTGACCTCAGTCCCATCTGCATCATGCAACGACTGTGCAGCGCAGGAAACTCCCGTACGCTAAGCATGCATACATACCTATGTATTGATAATCCCTAAGGATGCACAGCATCAGCATGTTCAGTTGCTCCATCGGCTTTAATGACATCAAACAAGGGAACGCTACGTTTGCCCTCCTTAGAGCTTACATCAAGGGAACGCAAAAACGGCACTCTTAAGCGCCTATCATTTTTAGTGTCCACGCATTGCGGGCAGTGTTCGTCCTTAGACACGCTCCCCACAATGACACGGATAATAGAATTGGTGTGAACGTTGAGCAACTCATCCTCCGTTTCCAAGTGTCATACGTATTCGCCTTTCCAGCTACCTTTCCTATAGCGCAACCATCAATTCACCTCATATCTCTTATAGCATCGCAGGGAAGTTGCCAGTTTATGGAGCCCAATATGGAGCCCAGCCACCAGTTTGCCCGTACTTGTGTCATAATATATGGGGTACCATAGTGCACTACATTAAGCATATTGGTTCACGCCTACACCTAACGAAAGCACCTATACCTCATGACTCAGTGAGCCGATGTGCTTACGTGACGCTTTGCATTCGTCTGCAGCATACGCGTGACCACGTTGATTTGGATTGCGTGACAATGCAGTGATTAGTTTACATGCCGTTTTCCTCATCATCGTCTTAAAATGCTTAACGTAAAACGGGGAAAAGCTGCACAAATAGGAACACCATCGCAAGGTTTTCGAGATAACCTCGAAAAGCCGATAATAAATGTTTATTTATTTAGTTAATTATTTGAGGCCGTTTGCTAAACCACAGTGGTTCCAAGTCTTTGTACGTTTATGCGTCAGCCAACGTTAGCAAGGAAAATGTGCAATGCACACAGACAACCACAGCCAAACTCCATTGCAAATTGGAGCCAGCTTCGACTAGGTATCGCTGCATACAAGTGCACCACGGTTATCAACATGCATATGCAGCGCATCACAATCACGCTATCACTAGTAATGAAATTAAAACGTAACGTTCATATGTCCAGGCTTTCACGCTATGCCCATATAACCACCTTCATATTGCAGATTAGGTGAGTTACCCCGTAAGCTAAACAGATTTACTTGAAAACGCCATTAAGTTATCCAAATTATTTATTCGAACGGATAACCGTTCAACAACAGCTTCACAATAACCTCATGTTATGTGGAAGGTATCATATCAAACCCCTGAAACTTCGCCAAAAATTTCAAATATACCACCAAGTCTCCCACTTAACACTAGCTAAGTTAAGTTGCAGTGGCGTTACACCAATTACGGTGAACGAAACATATGCATTTCAGATCCCTCGGTGTACAGCGTATATTGACATTCCTCTATGTGTATGTACTGAATAATCCTGTTTGTGTTAGCTCACACTTAAGTTTGGATAAATGCATGTGCATATGTTGTATTCGAACTGTTATTGAACATGGACGATGCCGGGCTATATATATATATATATATATATATATATATGTACATATATATATATGCGGAATGCATTCGACGAGGATACTTTACTGCTTTTGTACGGCTAACGTAGTGCAGGGAAACGGCACTCGAGGAAACCGGAAATAACGTTACCAGAACATGAAGTAGGTGAGTTTATGACAAACTCATGTTGAGTTCAGAGGCTGCGAATCAAGGGCACTTATCATAAGGGCGGTTGCTGAGGTGCAGGAGAAGGGAATATTGCACGCGGAATAGAAGCATGATGAGTACTGTCCCATTCGATGTACTGGTCCAGTCCAGTAAGGTAGCGTATATGGTACGTTCGCTTGCGTGCTGGGTAATATTGCACTTCAGAAGTATAAGTTATTTAAGCTCCCCGGTGTGGATGCGCTTGCTCTGCACGTTGACCAGGTGCCTACCTGTCTATTACCCACGATCTCTTCCATACTGGCTCCAGGAGACATTTGGTCGTTGCTAATTGTGACGGGGTGCACCGTCCTCGTGACGGTGCTAGGCTCAAAGGGTGGTATCATCCTGTGTGTAACGGGCTACGGTCCATACGCCGCCAGGTGTAATCTGGTGTGCATGATTTCCCAGTTAGGCCGCAATGCTTCTGTCCTGCAGGTTAAAGGAGCGTGGGCCACCTCCGTTGATAAAACATGGCTTCCATCTACATGCCGCCCGGTCGTATTCCTTCGGGTTTACAACGGAGATAGAATGTGTGGGTGGAACCGTGGGTGGTAAAGCGCAAGCAACCCGTGGCTCTCTGTAGCCGCAGGCTTCCTCTGACTGGCCCCATGGAGGTAACAGTGACAGGCGAATCCGGATACGGGCGCCTCCAAATCATGTGTATGTACCTATTTACGTATGTGCGTCCATTTACCTAATCCGAAATAAGTAGGCTTATACACATCCCCGTAAAGTCCTATATATATATATGGTGAGGAGAGCCTATGGTGCGCTGAGACTGATGGTGGCTAGATCCTGACAGATGGTCTACCCACTGCTGCTACGGTTGCGTCATTGGATCATGTCCTGGTCGCATCCTCGCGGCGACCGCTAAATGGGATTTTGGTTTCGCCCTTCTCTCTGCTAAGATCCAGGACACCAATCCGCATGAGTCAGTGAACTGACCATGTGCTAGACCTGCTGTCTTTCGGAGGTTCATTTATTCGAAAACCTTGGCTGAAGACCCGAGTCGTTCTCCTGTCAGGAGTAAGCGCCCTGGCAGTATCCTAGTGCATCCACTTCGGAGGTTAGGAAGTGGTCGATGGCCCACTTCCCGTAAAACCTAGCCATGAGTGACAACAGGTCTACGGGTTATAAGCTCACAGCACGATTGGCGTAGAGCATGAGCGCCAGGCATTCTCCCTGACGATGGGAGGACACCTCCGAGTGTTCAATGGTTTGCTACTGCCCGCCTCAAGCCAGGCAGCCCTTGGTCAAATTGGTGCAAACCGCCAAAACCCACCTGCGTCTGGCCGTGGTCGCAGGTGCATATCGTACTACGGTTGCAAAACATAATAATTGTTCCAGTACCTCAAAGGCTGCGTGTGACGGCGGTCAAGCAGATCCCAATATGTCTCTGCAATCACATTCCCGATCTGGATCTGCTCCTCACAGCCTTGTGGGTCAGACTATTGAGCCAAAGGCTCCGGGCAGGGTCCCTCAAGCAAACCTCCAAGCCACACACTGCCTTGTGGGTCAGGCTATTGAGCCAAAGGCTCCGGGTAGAGCCCTCAAGCAAACCTCCGACGCACAACGACCACCTCACGTGCGATTGCCCACCAATGCAACCGTATTCCTGTGCGCAAACCACTCAGCATCGGGTGCTGGAACGTGCGCACACTACTGGACCGGAACTCCAGCGAGCGCCCGGAGCGACGCACTGCACTCGCCGCGATGGAACTGGCGCGCTACCACAGCGATATTGCGGCGCTCATTGAAACCCGCCTCGCTGAGCAAGGTAAGTTACATGAAGCAGGTGCTGGCTACACATTCCACTGGGTGGGCAACGCCGCCTCAGCACCACGTGAACTGGGGTCGGATTTGCAATATCCGACCGTCTCCATGGCCAGCTGGTGTGTGAACCAACGGGCATCAGCGCACGACTGATGACTGTGCGCCTACGACTCGGAAGAGGTAAGTTTGCTACATTTACAAGCAGGTATGGTATTACCATATGTTTTCCTGATGACGCGCGTGATCAATTTTACTCTGAGCTATCCTCAGTGATACGGCCTGTACCGAGGAGCGACCGACTATTTCTGCTGGGTGATTTCACCGCACGCGTTGGGCGTGATGCATCAGCGTGGACAGATGTTCTCGGTGCGCATGGCATTGGTTCAGCGAATGCGAACGATGGCAGGCTGCTTTCACTGTGTGCCACTCACGGCCTGACGATCACAAACACTCGGTTTGCACTAAGTGCGAGGGGTATGGCAACTTGGACGCACCCATGGTGTTGTCACGCTCACCTGCTCGACTATGTCATCGTACGTCAGCGTGATATGCGTGAAGTGCGCATGACACGTGTACTGCGTGGAGCTGAGTGTGGCACTGATCACAAGTTGGTTCGGACCAAACTGTACATATATTTTCGTAAATTGATGTAGTGCACTCCCGCCGTGAAGCGGCGTAAATTTAACATTCTTTCCCTCGGTACTGTGGCGAAACATACTGAGCTGGAGACGGCAATGTCTGCACGTCTGTGTGATGTGGACTGCATAGCCACAGTGGTCGACCTGCAACACCGCATTCGCGACCAGGCGGCAGCTGCTGCCGAGGAGATCATCGGGCGTGCAAACTGTAAGTGGCCTGATAGGTTCGATGAGAACAGTGCGACGATCGGCGCATATGTTTCGGAGAAGAATGCAGCTTTTGCTGCACATGTTACAGACCCCAGTGACTTGGGAAAGATTAGTCAGTTTCGCTAACTTTGACGGCGACTGACCCAGAGAGATCCGTTGCATAAAAATACATGGTGGACGGAGAAGGCGAAGCATATGGAGTGCCACAACGAACGCCGCCAACACAAGGAATTCTTTGACTTCTTGAAGGCGGTGAATGGACCGAGATTGGAGCCGCTGGGGACACTGATCGATGGTAGTTCAGGCACTACCTGCACACAGACTGCAGACATGATGCAAATCTGGCAAAAACACTTTGACCGTCTCATGAACAACCCTTCAGAGATGGACTGGCCTACAGTGAACAGCCTCAAGCAACCCGACGTGAAGGCGAATCTGGCGGACACGCCGACAATGGATGAGACGCAGAGAGCACTTGCTCAACTGCGAAAAGGCTAGCATGCCGCGGCCGACGGGATTCCGCCTAAAGTATTGAAACACGGCGGACCCGCGTTGTTGACTGCGCTGCACCCCTTGGTGCAGCGCGTATGGATCGAGGAGGAGGCGCCTCCTGAGCTGAAGGATGCCCTTGTGCTACCACTGTAAGAGGGCAAAGGTAGCAAGCAATGTTGCACGAATTATCACAGCGTCAACTTGATGAGTTGTGTGGGCAAGGTGATTGCCCGAATCCTGCTCAACCGCCTCGTCAGTCAGGTTGTGGAACCTAACTTGGCGGAAGAGCAATGCGGATTCCGTTCGGGTTGCAGCACTATGGGTATGGTGTTTGCAGCTCATCAGTTGCAGAAATGCAGAGAACGACACCAGCCATTATACTAGCTTTTTGTTTAAAGTTAGCAAGGCATTTGTTACGGTGAACCGCGTGGCCTTTTGGCTGGTGTTGGGTAAGTTTGGTTGCTCGCTAAGTTGGTAAGGTTAATTGTATATCCGCAGGGTGGTATGCTAGCGTGGGTGCAGCTGAGTGGAGAGACCTCGGAGGACGTTGCAGTTGTCTCTGGCGGGAAGCAAGGCCGTGTCTTAGCTCCTGGCCTGTTTAATACCTATCTTCATGCAATGTTGCCTTGTGCTTTTGATGCGGCTTGTGCTTCCGGTGTTCGTGTGGAGCACCGTATTGATGGTGGGTTGCTGAACATCCGTCGCTTCGGTGCGAGAACTCTAGTCTGTGAGACAACTATCCGTACATTGCTGTTTGCTGACGACTCTACGTTGTTTTCACACAGCACGGATGAGTTGCAGCACATGACTAGTGCTTTGGCTTCGACAGCGGCAAAATTTGGGCTCATCATCAACTCCAGCAAAACTGTCTGTCTCTTTCAGCCTTCACCGGAGGTGCAACCTTCAATATTGCGCGAATCAGCAATGGTGCTGAAGTATTGGAAACCGCCTCCTGCTTCTGCTGCTTTCGGAGGGTGATATTGAGTGATCAAGAGCTACATAGTGAGCTTCGTATCCGCGTGTCGAAGGCAGCGGCTGCATTCGGGAAGCATGAATACCGAATGTGGAACAACCAGCAGCTTACTATTGGCACGAAGCTGATGGTGTACAAATCCATGGTGCTCTCCGTTCTTCCATACGGCAATGAAAGTTGGACGATGTCCCGGCGGGATGTGCGATATCTCGAGCGGTTCCATCAGCGGCGGTTGCGACGCAGTTTGTGATTTAGTTGGGGCGACAGAGTTGCAGGAAAGGAAGTGTTGCGACAAGCTGGGATGTATGCAGTGGACTGTATACGTTCACTGAGACACCTGAGGTGGCTCGGTCATGTGAGCCGTATGGATTCGACACGGATACCGAAACAGCTATTTTATGGTCAGTTGAGTAGTGGGAAGCGGCACGTGGGGACACTAAAATTACATTACCAGGACACGATCTAAGTGAGCCTCTCACGTTCTAATCCTGATTGAAGATCATGGAAATCAAAGGCCGTGGATCAGCGTGCATGGCGCGACCTACTCACGAAGGCAGTTGCCGGAGTGCCGGAGAAAGACCTCACACATGCAGAGAAGAATCGGCAAGTGCGGAAGCGGCGAGCACTGAGGGGTTGTACTCCATCGACATCCAGCGCATGGTGTTGTAGCGCATGCGGTCTTGAGTGCCTGTGTCAGCCAAGCTCAGTGATCCGTGCGCGACGCCACTCGGGACCACAACGAAACCGAAGACGGGTCCTGCAGAGAACGTAGGCAGAACCGGCGCGGCGTTTGTAGGTACGCTGCATTTCAGTTCTTAACCGCTTGCGTGCATGTTACCTCCCCTTATTTCAGGTGGTAGGCTTTCAATTTTGTCGCAATGCTTTTCTTTCTCGTATAATTATCTACACGTACTCTCTTACGTCAAAACTGACAAGTAGCTTAAGCCAGTTGCCGTTACTTTTGATAGCATTTTCGTGTTTGTGGCATTTCCGTAAAATATAATTTTCGACCCCGTGAACTTCGATGCGTTTGTATACAGCTCACTTCATGTGCACTTTGGTGTAAGATTTATGCGACCGTTTCCTTATGCATTACTGGATTTCTTTTCTTTGTTAACTTTAGCTCAAGTGATTTGCTGTTGATTGATGTCCGCGGTGTGACTGAGCTTGATGTGCATGTTGACAAGGTGCCCATTTGTCTATTACCTACTACCTCGTCTATACTGTCTCTAGAAGACAGTTGGTCTTTCCTCAAAGGGACGGGGTGTAAGGCCCTTGTGCCCATGTTAGGAACAAAGAGTGGTTCCGTGCACTTAGTGTGGAGCGGAATAAGGTCTAGCCACCGCCTTGTGTGCGCTTGCTTCCCCAAATACAGCGTGCTTGTATTTGCCTGTGAAGGAGGGTGGGCCGGCTCCGTTGATGAAATATGGCTACCATCCGCATGCCATCCTGTGTTACTTCTTCGAATTTACTCTGGATATGGGGTTTGTAGTTGGAGGTATGGGTGCTGCAGCGCAAGGCACCAATACTCCCTCTGTAGGCGCAGGCTTTTTGTGCCTGGCCACAGTGAAAGGCAAAGCCAAAACATGATGCCACCAACCATATATATATATATATATATATATATATATATATATATATATATATATATATATATATATATATATCGTTAGTCTCACTAGAATATTGCCGTAAAACTTCATATTACTAATATACGTATATATGCGTATACATCGGTATATAAATGTATATACATAGATTCATATTAGGTATTTGCATTCCTTTTACAATTGTATACCTGCCCAAACACTAGCCGATGTCCTTAAATTTACAAATACACCGAGGTATTAACTGACACCCAACAGCTAGCGGCATTACCCATTTGCCCCGTCCTTTTGCTTGATGCCTTAAGTATACCTTGCAATAATTATTCACATTGCCATCCTTTATTAACATTCCTCTTTGCCCTCAATCACTTCTGTAAATGCTCCCCTTATTGGACTATACAACGTTTCAAGGACATCATGCCTTCTTACGAAACATTACTACTACAATGCAAATATTGCTCCCTCTGTTACTCCATTATCAGCACTAAAACTTCGGATAATCAGAGACATCTCTTTCAACCTGCTTTCAAAAAATGTCTCATGTACAATATTCGGACAGGAGATCTGAATATCCCTTATACAAGGAAGTAAGTTACCTTTACCATTCGATTCATGCAAGCATACCCGTGAAATACATGAATAAATCGCATAAACACTTATTTGCTCTATAAAACATACACACACGTCAACATACAACACGTCAACAAACATACACGTCACCTGTATTAACCATTTTCATGCTTTCGATTACGCCGTGACCTTCAACTATACATGTTGTCATCATTTTGTTTCGCCATAACCGTTTTCAGGAAAAAATCGGTATACCATTAGATATTATTTCCCATACCTTAATAACACCAGTATTAAGAATATACTATGAAGCCACCCAAATGATTTTGGATGTCACCGAGGACGATGGACTCGAAACCTTTTCCCGCCAGTACAAAAAGTAGTCCTCCCGCTCGCGGAAACCTCTGATTGCACTAACGCGTTTAAATTTGAATTTCTGTGGTGCCAATTGGTACGCCCATTTTGCGGCGTAAATAATTTGCCCTCATAATGCTATGGATAGATAGCATAAATTAATATAAGTCGTTTAGTAGTACTACATAGGATATGATGCGTAAACATTTTACTGAGGTAAAGTTACTGAAATAAGAAAGGCCGAGATGGTGGCGGAAAATCAACAGATGGGAATGTGCAGAAAATGCGGTCAACAGATATGCCGGTGTTTCTGATAATGTAACGCATTAAAATGTTGCATTTATTGAAACCGAAATTAACCGTGTACTGTAAACAGGAATCACTTTTAGCAATGGTGTAGATATAAGGTTGAGAAAGCTGCACGGAATTTTAGTCTCACTAACAATGCCGGACCGGGATTCTAACCAAAGTGTTTTGCTGCTAATTTGGTGAGGGTTGTTTGGTACGCCATGCTACATGTGGACTATGTTGCTTATTGATTTTGTGTGGTGTATAATAAAGAGATTCAGGAGCATTTATGGAACGTGGTAATATTAAAGTTTATAGATTTTAACACTGTTGTTGTTCACGTAGCTAACGAAGTGAAGTTATGAGCCGCGGAGCGTCGTTGGAAGCTGCCATCATGGTGGAAGATCTTCCTTCGTTTAATCGTTTGGTGAAATTATATATTCGCGAACATTTGCGGACATGGAACAGGATGTGAAGAAATTTCAGCAGGCTACTGCGACGGCTTTTTTTAAGAGGTCAGTGGTTACTCGAACTCGGTACAAAATTTACTTAACTTAACTTTACCTCCCTATAAATATACTAAGCGCATTCCATTTTATTATTGAAACCTCTTTAGTTATTTCTTAACGCTTGCCATTGCCAAATTGGTACATGCTGTTCCATTTAACCTTGACCTGTAACCAAAAGTCCGCCCTTGGTTAGAGCCCAGCTCCCTAACAATGCTCACGGAAGATATGAAATGCGAGATTCTAAAGCAAGACATGTACGAAGTTTATTCCTAATGATGGGAAATACGTAATTAATAGGTTTGAAACTTACTTTGGATGTCTTGAAGGTAACCTGTAAGTCAATGGGAATTGGTAAAAGGTAAGAAGTGCGAATGAAGTAACAGGGATGACGAGGGCATCTCTATGTGCATAGTTGAGGAAATACGGAATGAAATAACCAAATTTAATACGCAATGGAGGTTAAAGGCTATATTATGTTACCGTAATGCCTAGTCTGTAAACGGGTACTCGTAAATGATCATGAGGTGATAGGGATGAATTATTGTTATCGGTGAAAGGGAATCCGTAGTTGTGCGAACGGTTTGTTGTTAGTTTGAGTATGTTGCGAAGTGTTACGCAAGTAAGGGTCATGTGGAACATGTTCATATTGCGAGATAAATATGTTAACCGCGTATAAACTGGGGTGATTGTACGCGTGATTCTGAAATGCAAATGTGGGTATTTACACACATATGCCTATTTACGTATATAAATTTGCAAGCAGCTGCGTTAGTGTTCAACGTATCTGTGTATGGATGTATATATATTTATTTATATTTGTAATTCTATATATATATATTTACCGGTATACCCATATATATGTATATATACCTCTATATATATACCTAGATATATGCCTATATATATATACATATATATATATATACCTGTATACCTAGACCTATATACCTATATAGCTATATATATGTACCTATTTACGTGTATATATATTTGCCAGCTCCTGCGTTAATGTTCAAAGTATCTGTGTATGGATGTATATATATTTATTTCTAATTATAAATATATATATATAAATGGCAATATAATTTATAATTAGAAATATAAATACATATATATATATATACAAATACATAGATGTCCATATATATACATATATACATAGCGGTATATATTTATAAATTTATATAAATATATATATATATATATACATATATATATATTTATATATATGTATGTAGTGCGTATGCATACCTGAACCGATATATGTATGTAATCATGCATATATAGGTACGTACCTGTGGGTGGTGCAGCGCAAGCCATCCATGGTCCCTCTGTAGGCGCAGGCGTCCTGTGGCTTGCCACAGTGACAGGCAAATCCGAAACCGGATGCCGCCAACCATGTATGTATGTGTGCCCCATGCTGAGGCTGATGTTGCATTCTTGATGCTTCTTCACCACAGTTGGGCTAAACCAACTTACACTTAAACTAGGTCTTTTTAAGCTGGCTAAATTTCATTCTGCTTCATTTGGTTTGTTCTGCCTCCCTGAATAATGTTCTATTAACTGGCCACGTTGCTTACACTAATTGCGCTTATCTTCGGTAATTTTGTTGCGTTTGTAGCATTTTTAGGTAACTTGTGGACATTTCTTACTTATCACGGATTTGTTGTTAACGCACTTACTTCATATAGTAAATTAGCGAAGAGTTATGCCACCGTTTCTGTATGCATTACTGGATGTATTTTATTTCAGCTTGTCGTTTAATGTGAATGGCTGTTGTTTGATATCCCTGGTATGGTTGCGCTTGATGTGTATGTTGACAAGGTGCCTACCTGTCTATTACCCACTACATCGTTCATACTGGCTCCAGGAGACAGTTGGTCGTTGCTGGAGGGGACGGGGTGCACGGTTCTTGTGGCCGTGCTAGGCTCAAAGAGCGGTTCCATGCACTCAGTGTGGAGCGGACTACGGTCCAGCCACCGCCTTGTGTGCGGTTGATTCCCCAAATACAGCGTGCTTGTGTTTGCCTGTGAAGGAGTGTGGGCCGGCTCCGTTGATGAAACGTGGTTCCCATCCGCATGCCTCCCGGTCTTATTCCTTCGGGTTTACACTGGATATGGGGTATGTGGTTGGAGCTGTGGGTGGTGCAGCGCAAGCCATCCATGGTCCCTCTGTAGGCGCAGGCGTCCTGTGGCTTGCCACAGTGACAGGCAAATCCGAAACCGGATGCCGCCAACCATGTATGTATGTGTGCCCCATGCTGAGGCTGATGTTGCATTCTTGATGCTTCTTCACCGCAGTTGGGCTAAACCAACTTACACTTAAACTAGGTCTTTTTAAGCTGGCTAAATTTCATTCCGCTTTATTTGGTTTATTCTGCCTCCCTGAATAATGTTCTATTAACTGGCCACGTTGCTTACACTAATTGCGCTTATTTTCGGTAATTTTGTTGCGTTTGTAGCATTTTAAGTAACTTGTGGACATTTCTTACTTATCACGGATTTGTTGCTAACCAACTTACTCCATATGGTAATTTAGCGAAGAGTTATGCCACCGTAGCTGTATGCATTATTGGATTTATTTAATTTCAGCTTGTCGTTTAAAGTGAATGGCTGTTGTTTGATATCCCTGGTATGGTTGCGCTTGATGTGTATGTTGACAAGGTGCCTACCTGTCTATTACCCACTACATCGTTCATACTGGCTCCAGGAGACAGTTGGTCGTTGCTGGAGGGGACGGGGTGCACGGTTCTTGTGGCCGTGCTAGGCTCAAAGAGCGGTTCCATGCACTCAGTGTGGAGCGGACTACGGTCCAGCCACCGCCTTGTGTGCGGTTGATTCCCCAAATACAGCGTGCTTGTGTTTGCCTGTGAAGGAGTGTGGGCCGGCTCCGTTGATGAAACGTGGTTCCCATCCGCATGCCTCCCGGTCTTATTCCTTCGGGTTTACACTGGATATGGGGTATGTGGTTGGAGCTGTGGGTGGTGCAGCGCAAGCCATCCATGGTCCCTCTGTAGGCGCAGGCGTCCTGTGGCTTGCCACAGTGACAGGCAAATCCGAAACCGGATGCCGCCAACCATAGGTACGTACATTTCAAAAGGTCCATTACACCGCATACAGAAATACGCTATCTCTCTATACGTATATATATCATATATATATATATATATATAATGCAGAATACGGCGACAGCTTATGACTTAGTAAATGAAGGTGCTATATTCAGCTGGGAATCTGAAGGCCTTCCAAATTATTCCTGTTTGCTTAGCAATTCGCAACGAAATCCACCTAGAAGGACATAAGTAAATAATCCCCTTCACTAACACCAATGATAAATGATAATCATTGCATGGTGTTTTCAAAGGACCCCTTTTATGGACACATCAATACAGCAATGGAGTATGATCTCTATCGGTAAATCTTTGTCTACTTCGGATATATTTTCCTGTATGTGGTCAACCACGCACATAGGGATGTTCAGAAAAGGGAATTATAATAGATGACCAACTATACCTCCGGATAGGTGGGGGCCACAGTGACAAACGAATCGGAAACCGGATGCCGCCAACCATATATATGTATACACATATATATATGTATATATACATATATGTATATATATGTGTGGCGGGAGAGCCTATGGTGCGCTGAGGCTGGTGGTGACTAGATCCTGACAGATGGTCTACCCACTGCTGCTACTGCTGCGCCATAGTCTCATGTCCTGGGCGCCTCCACGTGGCGACCGCTGGGTGGGAGTTGGGTTTCGCCCTTCTCCCTGCTAACATCCAGGACACCAATCCGCATTAGTCGGCTAATTGACCACGTGCTAGACTCGCTGCCTTTCGGGTGTTCATTTAATCGAAGGCTTTGGCTGAGGACCGGAGTCGTTCTCCTGTCAGGATTGGGCGCCCTGGCAGTATCCTAGTCCATCCTCTTCGGAGGTTAGGATGTGGTCGATGGCCCACTTCCCGTAAAACCTAGCGATGGGAGACAACGGGTTACGGGTTATATTCTCAATGCTCGATTGGCGTAGAGCACGAGTGCCACGCATTGTCTATGACGGTGGGAGGACACGTCCGGGTGTTCAATGGTTTGCTACTGCCCGCCTCAAGCCAGGCAGCCCCTGGTCAAATTGGTGCAAACCCGCCAAAAACGCACCTGCGTCTGGCCGTGGTCGCAGGTGTGTATCCAATTACGGTCGCAAAACATATGATAATTGTTCCAGAACCTCAAAGGCTGCGTGTGACGGCCGTCAAGCAGATCCCAATCTGTCTCTGGTATGCCTGCGCGCAAAGCACTCAACATCGGGTGCTGGAACGTGCGCACACTACTGGACCGGAACTCCAGCGAGCGCCCGGAGCGACGCACTGCACTGGTCGCAATGGAGCTGGCGCGCTACAACATCGATATTGCGGCGCTCAGTGAAACTCGGCTCGCTGAGCAAGGTAAGTTACATGAAGCAGGTGCTGGCTACACATTCCACTGGGTGGGCAACGCCGCCTCAGCACCACGTGAACATGGGGTCGGATTTGCAATATCCGATTGCCTCCATGGCCAGCTGGTGGGTGAACCAACGGGCATCAGCGCGCGACTGATGACTGCTCGCCTACGACTCGGAAGAGATAATTTTGCTACTTTTATAAGCACGTACGGTCCGACCATGTGTTATCCTGATGACACGCGTGATCAGTTCTACACTGAGCTATCCTCCGTGATACGGTCTGTGCCGAGGAGCGACCGACTATTTCTGCTGGGTGATTTCAACGCGCGCGTTGGGCGTGATGCATCAGCGTGGACAGACGTTATCGGTTCGCATGGCATTGGTTCAGCGAATGCGAACGGTGACAGGCTGCTCTCACTGTGTGCCACTCACGGCCTGACGATCACGAACACTCGGTTTGCACTGAGTGCGAGTGATATAGCAACTTGGACGCATCCACGGAGTGGTCACGCTCACCTGCTCGACTATGTCATCGTACGTCAGCGTGATATGCGTGAAGTGCGCATGACACGTGTACTGCGTGGAGCTGAGTGTGGCACTGATCACAAGTTGGTTCGGACCAAACTGTACATATATTTTCGTAAATCGATGTATTGCACTCCCGCCGTGAATCGGCGTAAATTTAACATGCTCTCCCTCGGTACTGCGGCGAAACATACTGAGCTGGAGAAGGCGATGGCTGCACGCCTGTGTGATGTGGAATGCATAGCCACAGTGGGCGACCTGTGGCACCACATTCGCGACCAGGTGACAGCTGCTGCCGAGGAGACCATCGGGCGCGCAAACTGTAAGCGGCCTGATTGGTTTGATGACAACAATGTGACGATTGGCGCATTGGTGTCGGAGAAGAATGCAGCATTTGCTGCACATGTGACAGACCCCAGTGACTTGGGGAAGAGTAGTCAGTTTCTCAAACTTCGACGGCGACTGACCCGAGAGCTCCGTCGCATTAAAAATGCATGGTGGACGTAGAAGGCGAAGCAGATGGAATGCTACGCGGAACGTCGCCAACACAAGGAATTCTTTGACTCCTTGAAGGCGGTGTATGGACCGAGATTGGAGCCGCTGAGGACACTGATCGATGGTAGTTCAGGCGCTACCTGCACCCAGGCTGCAGACATAATGCAGGTCTGGCGGAAACACTTTGACTGTCTCTTGAACAACCGTTCAGAGATCGACTGGCGTAGCCGGTGCACACCCCTTAACAGGTGAACACATACACGCTGTATTTTTGGAATCAAGCGCAAACAAGTCGGTGCCTGGATGGTAGTGCGCTGTACACTGAGTGCATTTAACCGCTAATGGAGCCTCACACGGCCACAAGGACTGTTCACCCCGTCACGTCCAGCAACGACCAACTGCCTCATGGAGCTAGTGTGGACGAGAAAGTGGATAAGAAGCAAGAAGGCACGTTGTCGACATGCACATCTAGCGCATCCACATAGTGATATCAAGTCCCCGGTAATCATTGGTACGTGCAACATGAAATGAAATGAATTCAGTGATGCATACCGAAAGCTGGCATAACTGTTATCTAAATTCGCGTATGATGTCAATTGGTCAGCAAGTATATCGCGATAACGATTAAACGTACACGATGTAGTTAGAGATGATACAAACGCGACGAAGTTACGCAAGAAAAGCGCAATTACCAAACCCATGATGTTGCATTACTGGAGTCAGCATGACATCAATCTGCACACCCACGCCGCATTATACACTACGCAAAAGTGGCTGCAGATTTGTTATTCTCTCACTTAAGTGACACTGCGAAGGTAGTGGAATGTGGATGTAATAGAAGAAGGGCAGCGTTACTGCACTACTTTAGTACATGTCTCATACGACTGGAAGGAAGGATCACCGTTACGGTTAGTTATTAAACATAGGACCGTGCACTCAGCCGTATATTTAAGTCCGCTGAGGAATTATCCTGAGCAATACGTGGGGGCACCTGGTGTGATATCGAAGTTAATGCCCCGATGGAGTTAACGAATGCAACGCTCCGTGAATGGCACCTTGAAAGCAATAGTGATATGTTATCGTTATGGTGTTCACAAGAGGTGATTACACTGTGCTATTGTGTGTCACTGTGCATACCACTGCGGCTCTGCCAGATAAGTAATGATATCAAACCGATGGCACCTGTGACGATGTGTCACTGATTAAGGACATCGCCGCTGCTGTACGTGTGGGGATAGGCTCCGGCATGGTTAAGTGTGCAAGTATTCAAGAATCACCACGGTGATTTGTGGCTACGCCATAATCCTATGCATGCATGACGATTGCATGCATGTTGCTTGATTCCAAGAAACAAGCATTCTACCAATGGCTTGAAAAGTCAGCAGTCCTTTGGACTGCATTACCCCGTCCTTGTGATTATAATTGTTGCTGCAGACCAGAGGCGTCATTCCCAAACGGCACGGCACGTACGATGCAGAGAGATTAGTACTGGGAAATTACTTGTTGGAAATAAACTTATGCGTGTTATAGTGTTACGGTGCTAAACGTTAACAGTGGGTTATTGAAGGTAAGCAAGCCACACGTAGTAATGGGATGTTCACAAAAGCTTACTAACCTTTGGTATTGCAGACAGTTTCGTAGACTTCGATGTATCCACAGTTGCACGAAGGGTTATGGGCCACACTGCAGGCACATTATGTTTAAACCATTCACAAATATTCCTGACCTGGTGGGTGAGCTGCTTCATGGCTCGTTACCCACGAATGCAGCACACTGAGAAATGGTTTGTTCATCCTTGAAACAGGTGGGGGACCATGACTGTGGAACCGCCTCAACAGGTAACTGCAATAGAAAGACGCATTAAGTGTTATGGCATATGGATGTCGATGACTAGCTACGGTGCGCACGTGATGACTTCTGTGAGACGGTGTGCTAGATGGAGAATACAGGCATAAGGATACCATGAAATGGTTTATAAGAGGAAGGTGACCTCACGGATACCATGAGACACGTGTGAGGTATATATAAGGTATGAAATCCGCTCTATTGTTTCGCGTAGCATCTGCTAACGTGGTGGAGATTACGTAATTGACGGGGTGAGCTTTCTGCAACCTACTGTTTACGGATGACAGATGCAATTAATTCGCGGCAGTGAGCCATACTTGTGCTTCGTAACCATACATGTGACATTGATGTGTCTCCGCTGCCATACGTGAGATGGTTATGGAAACCGATTGCAGTTTTCCATTTACGGTTCCTGATGTCTTCATCCTTAGACGATATTCCTACGACTTCCATCGTTGGCGTTGCATCACCGTGGTGGCAAGTTTCGGAATTTGTTCTATTCACCTTATGTCACTCAGGAGGTATGGTGACGAGGCCTGACCACGAGACTGGATATGTGGCTAAACGGCTGATTCATATAACGGAAAGGATGCATCCGCCTCAGTGTTGCTCAGCGCCCTCCTAAAATTAAATGGCGTATGTCTCCGTCAATTGGCGGCATTGAGGCACGTTATCCGGGAATGGAAATTGCTCCCTACCATGGCACCTGCATCGCTGGCTTCATCACTGCACCGGAATGATATGGATCCCATAGGAGAGGGATCAACAATAGATTTATCACTAATAGGCAAGGGTTGACATCTTTAGGCATTTCGTAGGTTAATTATGTAGGTAGGAGATATGTCGAAAAACAACTCACTACACGACTCCCTGACGCTGCATATGCACTTAATAAGCACTGGATACTCGGTGGAAATCTGCTGAAACTGGATAGAGCCCCGCTGGGAGGAGGAACTTGGCATACTGCTTGCGTATATGCGAGGAAAGAAACGCGTGCGAAATGACTCACGGAAACGAATGACATATGCGCAAAAAATTATAACCGACGCTGCGTATTCCTTAACCCCGTGGGAACTTTATTCGCATTCCTCACAGCGGTTGACATACTGTCGTGTGAAAAAGCCATCAAAAAACGGAATTAATGAGGCTATTTGCAAGGGAAACAAGCATACAGATGAACGTTATAGGTGAGAAGCCGCGGTGGATGCTCATTGTTCGTTACATACGCGAAACAGGTGTTATGAAAGTGACGGACGTATGGACCATTCAGAAATGTCCACCGCTGGGTGAGTGAGCGTGTATCTAGCTCAGAACCCACCAAGGGTGAACACTGAGAAATGGTTTCGGAATCCTCATCAGAGGCAACGTCTACAATGCGAAGTGAATATGAACGGTGCATTGCATGAAAGGCCACGTAAGGCAGTATAATCATGCAATGTGGTTATAAATAAATGTGACGTGAAAACATGTCGTCAAGTACACGGTGATGAATATACCCATAAATTTGTGCATTACTCCGGGGACGAAGAGACGGTCACAGTGGACGTGCATGGCAAGGGTATATGCGTTGGTTTTGAAAGCCACGTGTTACAGATGAACACAAAAACCTGACATCAAAAGAAGCAATTAGGCAGTTGCACATGTACATTTGAAGCATTCCAGCAGTGACTGATCACTGAAGTACGCACCAGCGGTTCTGAAAGTCAAAAGGTGAACAAGCGAGGCACTTACCAGAGGTGCAACGGAGTATATACGTTGCAGCACGTTACACGCACGGAAAGTAGTAGTGGCGCATGATTGCAGTAATCATCACAGAGAGAGGCGTTCTAAAAGGCATCTGTAAATATCCCATACGCTTACAGAATGTGCAACGGATTATATGGGGCGGCACATTGATGTCCTGGCAGAGCGGTGCTTCAGCACCACCCATTTAGGAATCACGGACAGACTGCCGTAGCGAAAGCGTCATTAGGGCACAGAATACAGTTACCGTAGGTGGAAGGAAGTACTTAGCGGCGGTAACCGTGACGTAGTTGCTGACCATCACACCTGGAGTCCGAAAAGTAGCGGCGGATAAACATATAGGCGGCATGGATACGCAGCAGTTTTCAAAGTTTTCAATTTGATGAAGTGCTCAGTGATTGATGGGTGTAAAACGGAAACACCCGTATCGCACCCTCGCAAACCGGTTAATACGCACGTTTCCTGCCCTAGCAGTCCATAGTGTGGCAGTCACGTGAAGTAACCGAAGGGTAGGAAGAGAATGGAAGGAACAGAATAGGTAAGTGCACAGCAATTAATAAGTAATACCGATATTTGAAGAGAAGTACAGCAAAGGAAATCGAAGTACGAAGTTGGCTGGAAGATGCCTTCACAGTTTTCAATATTCTAAGCAGAAGGCATTGAGAAATTATTCCAAGAACCCCATGAGACATGCGGAAGAAAGTGTCAGCGACGCTGTGTCCTGTTTAAAGCAGTGTTAAGTAATTGTGCACTCATCGCAGCGACTAGCATACCTTAATGCGAAGAACCCGGGTAAGCGCTTTCAAATTCACAAGCACCCTGTTAACAGTACCCTCGTTCAGAAAGCATTACGCTTTCAACCGCAAACCCTGAGTATGACACTGTTCGTTCATTTTGATCCACGGGAATCAGTGATCGCAGCTACGTGGGAATGTATGCACGCTTTCCGGACAAGACATGCACTGGAAGTAACCAATGCTAATGCGAAGGCTGCAACGTCCACTTCCCTAGGTGATGGTATGGAATCTCCTGCGCTATTGAATTCCCCGATATGGCGCTTATCTTACGAACTGTGTAGCTAGCAGTTATGTAACAAGTATTTAGGGGTCAACCTGCGCGCGCACAATAAATTATGGGGCCATACACCGCAGTGCATCTCCCCTGATTGTCATCCGGTAATCATTGGGACTTGTGTATTACAACCGAAGGTAAAATGAAGGCTTATTTTAAGTGCACCATGAGAAGTTGATGCCACATGCACATATTTGTGATGTCTCAAGTCATCACAAATATTCCACACCTCGCTGGGTATCTGCTGAACCGCTATTTACCCATTAAGGTGGAAACCTGAGGAACGGTTCTTTATTACTTCACAAGGCATCAGCAGTGCAGATACCTGATGTGCATGTACCTTAACGGGGTGCTGGCAGGGGAAGCAATGGGCTGCGCATATAAATGTGCCTGCGAAGCGTACATGGTCACAGAAGTGGTGCGGTTCCCGTGAGCAGCTATGAAGTACGTAGGGATAAGTCATCACCATGGGTTAGCAATTTGGGGTATTGCATGCAGTGCACTTGTTGTCCGTGTACGCCCTGTCCGACGACGGGATGCAAAGATCACCCACACATTGGACGTTTAAATTATCTAACCAAAATTGCAGAACTCCTGTGTGACCTCCTTCATGGTAGTGGCACCTACAGGCTACAGGCTTTCTGCTCCCCTTATCTCAAAGGAATTGACTCCGCTACTGCTCCATCATGACCTGAAGTGTAGTGGAATCCGCTGTGAGTCCGTTCCGGTTTCTTTTTTTCTCTGATTACATCCGTATTTGTTGTTCTGATTGCATTAGGTCATTATTGCTTGTAGTTTTGCTTGCACATAACGGTTTATAGTAGCTGGTGTGCACTTTTTGGATTCCCTTAAGACCTTTTCCCATCTTGTCATCTACATTGTCTACTGTGCTTACTGTATTCACTTTAATCACCATCGGTTCAACGTCCCGATGCCAACAGTTGCACGTAACAGTACATGCTACGTTTGTCACTCCTAGTCGCCACCACATGTTCGCTGTCCTTGTTGCAAGCGACAATACCACAGACTCGTAGGCAATACCACCACGTCGGACAAAGAAGCTGCGGAATTGCGGAAGACTCACTACGAGTCCGTTTTCGGCACCTTCGCACGCAGTAAAATGGAAAGCGCTAATTTTACCTACTTCGCTGCCAGACATGCCGTGCTGTTTACATCAGAGAAAGTCCTGGAGAAATTACAAAATTAAGGACGGACAAATCGCCGGGTTTGGATGGGATGCACCACATTTTTCTACGTGATTGCGCTACGGTACTGGCCGAGTAGTTTGCCTTACTGTACAGCCGCTCATACACCAGTGCCGAATACCCGAATGCTTGGAATCAAGGGGTCATAACGCCGATATACAAGGGCGATAATCACAGGACAAAGACCTCTAATTATCGCCCGATAGCAATGCTTCGCACTGCCTCCAAAGTAATGGAGAGTATCATAGACGATTTATTGCGCTGCCATTTAGAAACTCTGTCCTTAATAACCCCGGAACAGCAGGTATTCCGCAGGGCTCACTCGTGCACCACGAATCTTCCCGCAGCCATTAAATCCTGGACTGCAGAGGCAGACAATCATACTCCAACTGACGTGGTTTACGTTCATTTCTCAAAAGCATTCGACCGGGTCAATCACGCACTGCTGTTGAGTAAACTGACGAGTTTGGGGATCGACCAGCAAACAATCTGCTGGCTAAGTACCTACCTGTCTGGCCGCACCTACCGAGTTCGTGTACACTGCGCTTCCCGAGGGGAAGAACCTATTGCTGCTAACCGCATGCTGCAATTGCAAAAACGAGCCTTTGGTCACATTGCGCCCAGTAGATTCCGCCTCATGTGAAGCTGAAACTTTCAATCACATTACATATAACGTTCCAAAGTTTCGTACAAAACATGCAGCTCCGACGATTATGGACCCATCCACTGCTGGTATGTTCCCCGCGCTGCAACCCATGTAGGGGAGACACCAGGACATAGAGCAGGGGTGGCCCTGAAAAGGGCCGTTGGGTCGTTCACGAAGACATGGAGGTAAACAAAGAGCAAGCCACACCAGATGAACGTGTTACGGCGACTTATTATCCCCATGCTGCAAACGGCTGGAACGGAGGCAACGCTGTAGAAAAACTGGCCTCATTGATCACATCGCTTACCTGTGAGGATCAATAATTGCATGACATGCAGGAGGCAAGGCGTCGGAGTTGGCTCATGGACGTTGGGAAATGGAAAAGGACAGGGTGTGGCATGACACTGAACATGTGAAATAACAGTCATCATTCATGACACCGCTAACCTGTGAAGAAGTCGGATTGAATGTTCACGTGGCGTAAGCGATGCGCAGTACCTTTCGCAGTGGCGGTGGGAAATTTAAAGGGAATGGTGTGGCATATGCATCTACCTGTGAGAATGCAGTCATCATTGATCACACTGATTACCTGTGACGACGGATGAATGAGGCTTTACATGCAGGAGGCAATGCGTCGGAGGTGGCTCAGTGGCGGTGCGGACTCATCAGGCAATGGGCGTGCCATATCACGTAACCTGTGATACCCCAGTGTTGATTAATGACATGTCTTACCTCTGAGGAAGTCAGACTGCAAGTTAACATGCGGGAGGCAATGCGTCGGAGGTGGCTCAGTGGCGGTGCGGACTCATCAGGCAATGGGCGTGCCATATCACGTAACCTGTGAAACCGCAGTCTTCATTAATGACATCTCTTACCTCTGAGGAAGTCAGACTGAAAGTTCACATGCGGGAGGCAATGCGTCGGAGGTGGCTCAGTGGCGGTGCGGACTCATCAGGCAATGGGCTTCGCATGTGAAATCACTTGTGATGTGAACATCCCTCATTTATCACACTGCTTACCTGGGAGGACGGATGATAGAAAGTTCACATAACGCAAACGGAACACGAACTGCTACCATTCATGTACGGTGCAGGCCATAAGTGAAAGTCCGTAGACCATGGATACAATTGATGCAGTCTAAATCAAAGGTCATAACATACATAATGCAAGCTTACCTTGGCATCACTTTACGGCCGTGAGGCACCTGTCCCCCAACATTGTTAAACTCTCATTCGCACCTTCTTATATCTGCAGCGCACTTCGATACCGTCTGCAACAATACAATTGGGCACAATAGAAAGTACAGGAAAACTATGCATACCTGCAGCGCCTGTCATGCTACGCAGTTCATGCAGCTGCCACAGACACTACGTTGAGCATGAAAAGCAAATGAATTCTTCAGTACCACCATAGCACACACATGAGGCATGGTACCATTTTGAGCAGGCATCGCACATCACCCAGTGCACCGAGTCCCCGCGATTTTCCACATCATCCTCCTGTTGACATACTCCGCAGAGATCCTCCGAAACCAAACCCTCGGTATGGCGCTTCCGTTTCACGGGTACCTTGTAGCCGGAGGATTTGCGTGTGTGCAGTTTAAATAAATAAATAAATAAATAAATAAATCTTTTATTCTCAACAAGGTGAGGCACGCCTTTATAGGCATGGTCATTTTGACATAACGATTCATGATCAAGAATGTGTAAAAATCCGGTATGTTTGCCATAGCAGTTTGTGTTTGTGTAGGGGTATGTATATATGTCATTGTGTGTGTATGTGTATGTAGCTATGTATTTTGTGCTTGTAGTTGTGCAGCTCCAATCTTCAATGTTTGATATCGGCATCGACATGCGAGTAGAAGATTGGTGTCCGTGGGTTTGATAGAGTTATCCGAATATCCACGGGGCAGTGACTTTATTTTGTGGCGAGTCACGACCGCCACGTCACAGTGTTGATAAGCAGACATTTGTGGCTTTTTATAGGGAGAACGCTTGCCAGGCGAAACCCACCACTTCCTGGAACACTGCCGCCGAAGTATTTGCTGGAACGGGTTAAACCCGAGCCACCAAGCTGACACCACGAGGAGGCTGTTCGGTTAGCGAGCCGAGGTCCTTGCCTCTTAGCGCACTTTTACTGGGGCTCACCTCCATTACACCGCACTTTAGGGGCGATTTGCGCTTCTTCGACGCAGTTGTGGAGGTGGCTGGACCAGGTGTCGCGGTGGCGATTTCACAGCTGAATACATTTACATGCGTCACTTCAACCAGCGCAGGCACAATCGCCTCCGACGTGCTGGGTACCTCCGACACTACGCCAACATGGGAGCCTCCCGGCGTAGACAACCCGCACAACATCCGAACGTTGGCCTCCTGATCTAAAGGAAGCGGAACAGGGCACCTGGACGTCCGAGCATCCAACTGAAAACTGCCTTCCTTTGCCATCAATAATGCAAGCATTTTCAGGTACATAAAAGCCGCGGAGAAGTTATCCGATCCATAACTGCACAACTGCGTGCCAATGTCAGCCAAAAGATGTTGAGTCTTGCGAAGCTTCATGCTGCGGCTTACAACCGCATCGGTATCCCCTTGCTGTTGGTCTCGAATAAGAACACCGCCATACGATGCAACACTGTCTGAGGAGGCTGCGGGAGGTTGCCGGGGTGCGATCGACCGACATCCATGCAGTATGGCCTTCGCCGGTTGCTCGTGAAGTGAGGCAACATAACAAATGTGAGCACAGGGGAGCCGCCACCGCCGACTAAACTCGCAATCACATTCACTGCCCTGTGTGATGTATACTAGACGGACTTTCGAACGAGGGCAGGTTACCAACCAATATGGGCCATCAGAGCGACAACTGAGAACGGTGGATGCACGGAAATGGGCTAGGAAAACATTGCCTGCGAAATCAGTCAGCTGTGCAAAGACAGAAGCCACTGAGGACACCTCCGATGGAACCGAAAGTAAGCTCATGCACCGCCTAGCTAGCAGGCTGTTCCTTTCGTGCACGATATTGTTTACCCTATCCACCACGCAGGTGAACAGAGTTTGTAACGCTGACCTCCCGGACAAATACTGCTTCAGATGCTTGTTTTCGTTTTCCACCCTGTTGGTGGTGTGGCGTCCATAAAGGACAACATCCCTTAGTCGGTGAGCCGCCCAGCAGTCTACGTATGGAAGCCATGTGACGCACAAATAGCGGTAACATTCCGGATTGCCACCCCGAACCGCGTTCAATACCCTTTGAAATACCGACGCAACGCACGTATATATCAGGTTATGAAGCCACGCGCGCAAATAGATTCGACGACCATCAGAGATCCAGCGTATGCGTCCGCACCGCCTAGCCATGTCCGCTTTCACATGGAACCGACAAAACACAACTTTGGCGGTGGGATAATGACGCCTAAACGCCCGCAACTGAGCAGCACACTTATCCATAACCAAAGTTTTGCAACGTATGCTGCTGGGCACCATTTCCCGCATGGCCTCAATCGCTTGCCCATAGCTGTATGACGTCTCATCAGGTAATAAGGCGTAGAAAAACGAAATACCCAGACCTGTGACGTCAACGAACATGCAGTGCCACAATATGTATCCACCATAATTCAGTTGGTGCGTTGCATCGCACCACAAAACCTCCCATAACGCCTCACAATACCACGAACTACCGAGGGAGCGAAGAAAACATAACGAATCTGACTGCCCTCAGACACCAATCGGCAAGCACCGTGCCGTTCCAACATTTGTGCCACCTCCGATACTTCACATGACTCCGCATTTCGATGACGAGTACGCAAATTGCTCAGGTCCGCCCGGGTCACACGTTTGCCCTACTCATGAAGAATGAAGCGACGCAAGTCCGGTGTGCTATGAAAACTATCCATCAAACGCAGAACCTCCTTTTCCTGCACAGGAGACAGCCGACGATTGCGAGCATACAGCCACGGATTACCCAAGTGGAAATCATGACTATGGATCATGAAGTAACTTCGCACCACATATTTCCCATCCTTCAATACCAAGGAGAATCGCGCCTTGCATTTGTAAGATTGGTATCTACAGGAGTAAGCCTACAGGTGGTACAAATATCAACTTACCGCTTTCCACGCGATCCCGAACGTTCGCAATGCACGCAACGGTACAGGATGTAATCGTAGGCGTCCCCGTCCACCAACTGTTTTCGCCTTCCACGCTGATACGCCGCAGCAGAGATAGAGGTGAATCGGGAAAAACAAGTCGCCGTAGCAATCTGAAAACGTAGCAATTGCTCCTTTATGTCTTCCAAACTTTCATACTTCCCAATAACCCAAGACCTGAACAGCTCAGTATCATTCACAGACATAGCGAGGAGACCGTGCTCCACAACGGTCGGTGATCAGCAGGGGACTGGGAGGTTGCGGTGGCGGACAACAAGCCACTTTGCCTTGGTGAAGGAAAAGGGAAGATTACATTGTGATAGAAGAGCTAACAATGTGGAGAAAAATGCCATGGGTTGTAACGCGGACCTACGTTGATATGAGTATGATGATAGTTTGAATGCACCGTAAAGTGCGTTGGCGGATTCAGTCGCTGTCATGGCTGTCGACGATACCGCTGCTTTCCGTGCTGTCTCCCTTCAGCGTGCGTACCGCACTTGTGAGCAGTTCGAAAGTGACTTAAAGCGCTTTCAAATGCGTACTGCGTCATGTTTTTACAAATCGGATGTCCTGACATCGGTTGGTTATAAGAGGAAAGCCGGAAAAGAGTTGCCTGAGAGTGTGCGATACAAATCCGTACACTATAAATGCGTGCATTGTACACGAAGAGGATACACATGCCAGCGGTAGGTTCACATGTAACGTATGTGAGACGCTTATTAACTTTAGGTACAAAAGTTACGACTGCAAGGCACATACAGCCGTACGGCATAACGGCTGGTGCTACGACGTGATATCCTACAGCCTTCTGCACAGCCACAATTTCCATGTAGGTGAGCCGTTTCTGTATGTCACCAACAGACGGCTCCCGCGGCACGCGGAAGAGGACATCTATCGCATGATGCAGTCTTTCAAGGGCACACGCGATCTCCGGAGGTATGCGTTGAAGCACTACGGTAGAAGGTTGAACCGTTATGACCTCCGGACCGTAAGAGATAAGATGAAGGGAAAGGTAAAGGGAAACTCGGTTAACGCTGTTATACAGTTGTTGGAGACCGCCGGTCAATGTAATGTAGAGTAGGAGGAGTCCGAAGTACGCTACATCTTTTTTGTTCCCAGGTACGTACGTCACCTTGTGGAGCTTTACGGTGAGGTATTGCTGGCAGACGCGACGCACCAGATGAACTGCGGTGGCTACATACTGTGGCACTGCATGTTGGTAGATTTGCATGTTATTGGGCGTTCAATTTTCTACGCTTTGCTTCATAATGAGACAACGGCAGCGTACATGAACGCCGTGCGCTACATGCGGTTGATGTTACCAGCGACTGAGGCAGCACGGACGGTGGTGATTGATTGGCTGGCTAGCGGAACAACCTCCTCGTGGTGCCAGCTGGGTGGTTCGGGTTTAACCCGTTCCAGCAAATAGTTCGGCGGCAGTGTTCCAGGACGTGGTGGGTTTTCGCCTGGCAAGCGTTCTCTCTATAAAAAGCCACAAATGTCTGTTTAACAACACTGCGACGTGGCGGATGTGATTCGCCACAAAATAAAGTCACTGGCCCGTGGACATCCGGAAAGTGCTATCCAACCCACGGACATCAATTGCTTATGCTCACATTCCTGAGGATAAAAAAACAGTCAAAAATGCTCCGGCATATTCAAAGACACAAGCTACACTAATACAAAATTGCATACGTATATGCACCCATACACGTTGGATATCCGTTAAGAGCTATCCAACTCGCAGACATCAATCGCTTATGCTCACATTCCTGAGGATAACAAACCGTCAAATATGCTCCGGCATATTCAGACACAAGCTACATTCATAAAAATTACATACGTATATACACTCATACACTTACATACACCGTTATACCAAACATGTACTTTTTGTACATTTTTGATCACACCATGTTAGCTTAGCATGATCATGCCTGTAAAGGTGTGCCTCGCCTTGTCGGGAATAAAAGTTTATTTATTTATAAGTGCATGGCCCAGATCCATGCATTCCAAGTAGTGTACCCCTGCACGCGGATTGTATTGTGCCGTTTCCACCTACTGAAGGATGTCACCCGTCGTTGCAACGGGTTATCCGCAAAATGTGCAACCGACAGGTTGGTTATTAGGCAGTCCGTACGGAACCTAGTGTACGATAGGACCTATCGGCTGTTCGCCAGGTATTTGACAGCCATTAAAGAGCAAAACGCCTGCGCGCATAGATACTTAGTAAGAACGTGTTTGCCATTTGTGTCATCATGGGCGGCTCACCGTTTGACGTCCACCTGTTTGTTCGGTTGTTTCACTACGAACCGCGTGGAGAACGAAAATAGGCACTTGAAGAGTGGTCTTTCCGAGCGGACCTCTTTATTAGACCTGTTTACCGCGGTTGTTAACCGCGTGATGGATGCTCAAGCTCAGTGGGAAGATGTAATGGGTAAAACCGATTTGTCGGAGCATCCCATGGACTCTTGCTTGCATAGACTAGGGCAGGTAGCGTTACAGTTTTCAGTGTATGCAAGAACGCGCCTGCGGTGCCATCACACTAGAGAGGTGACAGTGACGGAGTTGTCGGATGCTACATGTCAAGTGCAAGGTACCCGTAGAAGGTACACCGTGTTAATGGGTGAGGAGGTAACCTGCCAATGCAGCTTCAGCCGGCAATGGCTGCTGCCGTGTGCACACATTGTGCATGCATTGCACGCTGCAGGCAGACCGGTTGACGACGTATTGCGTAACAACCGGTGGGTTGTCACACGCTCAACAACCGCGTGTTACCGCATCCACGTCCTCCGATGTCGTCCCCCTAGCGTCTAGCTCCACTGTTGCACCTGTAAGTAGGGAACAGAAGCTTCGGGATTGTAGCTAGGTTCTGGGTGATATTTAGGTTCAAGTTTACAGCCTGGGCGATGCGAAGTATAAGGAGTTATGGATAACTTGCGTGACTTACTACGGAACCTTAGCAGCTCTCACGAGGATGTTGCGGTTTCCTTCACCGCAAACGTAATGGATTCAGCTGCGGAAGGGACGAGTGAAGGTACCAGGGAGGGCACAAGGCGTAAGCAACGTTTAGTTCCAGTTACAGAGTCGTCAGCTAGTCAGGAGCATGAAAGGAAGACACTTCGTTTTCGCGACTTGCACACGAAAACGTCTAAGGTGTATAGGCCTCCAAGGAAGCGTCGCAGCCATGCACCACTCCCAGCCAACTACGACAATGACAACTGAGCTTCGTGCCTACAAACTGACTACGAGGCACAGAGTGGACAGGTGGTTAACTGGGTCATGTGCTGCGATTGCCGCCTTTGGTATCATCAAGTATGCGTCTCGTACAGTGGACGGGAACACTTCACTTGCCATCGTTGTATGTAAGTATTTCTTTTTCATATTGCTACCTTTTTCTTTCATTCAGCACCGTGTTATCCATTGCTTCCGCTTGATCGTTAGGTACACCCACTGCTCCCATATGCGGTGCCACCCGTACATGACGTTTACGTCACGGGATCACACATACTGGGGGTGGTCAGGTGTGCCTACGGACATCAGAAGCACCCACGATTCCGCTGCCCTTTTAGGATGCACATTTACTTATCCGTCCCTTCATAACAGCGCCATCATCCAAGGAACCGGATTACCGATTGCGCTTCGCAAGGCTCCGGAGTAACCTGCGTTGAGAAGGTAAGAAGCACACCTGATGTATCATACATGGTACAAGTATTCCTAGCGCTGAAACTGCTTTCTCTTATCACATCACCTCCCAGTTGCTTAGTGATCCGCCGCGTGGGGATGAGTATGAATTACCTCACCCATACGTGCGTGACCATTTCGCATGGGACTGAACACCTTATCCTTTCCTTTACCTTGCCTGCCGCTTCTATGTACGCTTGATTTAAGGGAACACCTGTTTTACGGACCGACATTATCTCCATTTCAGGCACTCGTTTCCCCCATCGGCAATACGTGGCATCACGTTTGTTAACGGCGTTCATCAGCAACTTCCGGTAGACAATAGGCTGCAGGTTAGGGAGGCTGTGAAGGACGTCAAAAACAGACCAGCCGCAAATGAACAGCGTGCGTCCTCACTGCGAGGCTTGGTGATTATATACCTGAGGTACATACGCCCGGTATCATTTCCCACTGTACACGGTCCCTCTTTGAAGGTGCACTAACCGAATATCGACATGCTTCTGACAGTGTTTACAGGGATTCCGGCATTCAAGTGTTCCTGGGGTGACTTGCAGCTTTCGCGTGGCAGCACAAAATTGTTCCAGTTCCCTGAGTAACTCAGATCTTCGTACCTCAACCTCCTATTCGCTACCTCTTCAGGAGCATTGATATCACAAAAGAGTGATGAGAATGAAGGAATGAGAACTAACAGTTTGAAGATGGATATGGTCAGGAGAAGAGAAGATCAAGGGAAGGGAGAACCGGGAAGACAAGGCAACCTAGCCAGGCTAAATAGCCAGGTCAAGTCCGGTCCAACCTTATCTATCAAAATGCCGCAAGTAACCATTACGTCTCCTCGAACCCGTCGTCAGTGCATGGAATACACACACAAGCTAGGTAGACGCTTGGGGTACCAATGGCCTCCTTAACACCTCGACCAATTGCGTACCTACTCTCATAACCCTCTCCAGCTCCATTTTGTACCGAATAAGGTTGCGGGCAAGCTTGCACGCACCAATCCAGAAGGGTGCGGATAACGCAGAGAACCTCCACTTGCGGCATTCTTCCAGCTGTCACCGGAATGCAAAGACGATGAATGCACGACGCGTAGGTCTACGTGGTTGGAGACAAAGGGGAGTTTAACCAAACCCGGTATGCACTTGAAACGTAAAAAGTTTCTGCCATATATGGAACGGAAACCCTAGCTTGATTTATGGGCATAAGCTCCAAAGTACACAAGTCCCAGAGTCTGTCCAGTGCATATTGTATGCCTCCGAAGCTCCAGAAACATTAAGGACATACCATAGCTTAACGTCATCAGCAACCCGGATTAGTCATAGTATTCCAGTGCTCAATGTATTATAACCGTCTATACATGAAGCAAAACATGTTAACACAAGGCTAGCCTGATAATCATTGCAGCTAGATAGAACCCTACGCAAGCAAATATAGAGACAAGTAAACCGTTACAAACAAGTGAAATAACACACCACAGTTAACCCGCTTACCTCCTGCAGCGACTCTCTCACGTGATATACTAAGCCCGCTGACGAACGAAGCACACGGAATAATACCAGTTGTGGGGCATTAAAACCGTAACCGGATCAGCATTTTAATATATACATGGCCATTATGTTTCATTAAACATTTTCATCCGAGAAATATGCCAAATAACATATTAAAAGCAAATAAAAAATATAAGAAATATTTACCATATACCTAAATATGACTGATAAACTAAATAACATACCGATATTATCGACATATATAAAAGCAATCGACATATATATCAGCACTATATACATATATATGTATGTATTTCATATATCACAGCAAAAATATATAACATTACAAAAACCAAGTACATCGAAATCTACTAGATAGAAATAGCGTTCAGCGATTGCATGGATGAATTATATCGCTAGGATTTGCCATTTACCTTAAAAATATATTACAGAACTTTCCCTATTTTCACGTGTTGCGTATCCATCCACTATACCATTCTTCCCAAATTAATTTTCCCTTACATTACAAATTACGAAAGAGATCATTTGTTGATAAGCCGTGAAATGTACCTTCGTACAGTTTCAAACTACATTTACTTTCACCCACGCTGTAAACAAATGCGTGAAATATGGTGTTTCACTCAGCACTTCCCTAGCTGTAGCCGTGTGAAACTTTTAAATCACTTATATATCACACCACACACGGCATTATATGTTACCCATTTATTCAGCTGCCTTTTCCATAACTCGTACGAAGCGTTTCAAGTAAAAGATCATCTTTCATTTGATACGTACATTTTCTGTGCCGTAATAGTTAACATCACCATATATCACTTGCCTTCGAACCCTTTAGGAAGATTTAATTCCTTTAAAACATAGCGCAGGTACTACTGCTACCATATATCAGTGTCACCTCTCACTATATCTTCCCTTTCAGAATGCATCACCATTTCACCACGCAGCGACGGTTGCTGTCATGGCAACCAGGATTTCGTATTTCCTGACTACCTCCTTCGACCTTCGGTCGTCCATTTCAACACATACATCCTTCAACGTTTAACATCACATTATGGCATTATTGATCGTCCATTAGTAATTCTTTTTCAATGTTCACACGCGGACGTATGTTCATACTACTCCTCTTATTTCCAAGTGTCGGATGTACCTCCGGTACTGTTATTTATTACCCCTTGCATCGACCGTTGTGCAGCACGTTACCACATAGCGATAGCGGAAAAAACAAGTATGGCCACCGAAATAATAAAACACACGCCATCCATTCGCACCATCATTGGTGACCATTTCCATGGCATCGTAAATGACACACAATCACTTTCCCCACACAGATCTCAGCTATTTCCACCTATTGCACAATCATCCACCTTGGCAACGTTGCTAGGTAACCACGTTGCTATGTACCATTTGTACCACGGAACGTCCCGAAACAACACAATTTTTTGTTACAGTAATCACACGGTCCGCCCGTTCGCAGTCCAGTCGCACGTTAAAAGCGGATACCGTATTCGGGTTACAAATAAACAGGAACAACCTTCCAACAGGCAAAACGCCTAATCCCCTAATCCATAATGAAGCTAAAATTTTAATACATTTTTGAATAGTTCACACAACCATACAGGGGAACGTCTAAGGCATTACTAATTCCAACGTTTAATGACTCAGAGCGACAAACGAATTTCCGGTCTTACCCGATCAGAGCGCAGTTTGTACAGCTTCAACGAGTAACCTCGGAGACTAGTTAGCTTAGCGGGACTAAACAAGCTGGACAACCCTGGACCGATCTTATCCGTTAAGATACGGTAAGTAAGGATCAAGTCTCCTTTAGGTCTACGGTAGTACATTGAGCACATACTCAAACTAAGCAAACGTTCAGAATACGGTTGCCCCGTAATGCTTGCACTAATCTTGTACGCGCTAACAAAACCTATAGCGAAATTGTCCGGTCGTTATATATCAGGTTCGTCCCGCCTCAAACAGACGTCGGAAAATGTCGGATATATGGAGCGAGTTAGAGGTTTTTTGTCGAATCGCACGATCCCGCTAGCTAAAGGCACCGCAAAAGGGTTCTAGCTAGGAGAAACTTATGGCCCTCAGCCGGGACGCAGCAAACGCTCTTCGAGGCGGAAAGGCCGGAAGAGCCGCAAACGCGATTCGTTTAGATGACCCAAACACACGTAGTCATCGTGCAAACAAACAATCTTCCTAAGTTGTCTACGTACAGAATATTATAGTTTAATAATATTTTACACAGATAAACAGGCCAATCTCCAGATCACCGTAAACCCACTCCAGTGCCATTTTGTCCCGTACAAGACAAGGCGGACAAGCCTGGATACAGTACTCTACGTTGAGTCTTAAGGGAGATTAATACAAGAAAGAATAGTGTACAAATGATCATCTGCGAATTTGTGCACAATAGGTAATCGTAACCTATTGGGACGCTACGTGCTGCTGTCTCGCTTCATCCGTCTACGTCTTCCGGTAACCAATCGAATACAGCACTGTGGCAGAGTCCAATAACCTTTTATATCTGCGCCTAATTTCGCTCACCGTATCGGACCAGTGTTCACTAGTCTTGGAAGTCAGTGACTTCGATTAGCAAGCTCGCATTTAAACTTTATCGTCGTTTGAATTTTTTGGTGTGCTCGTTACTTTTTTGATTATTTGCACGTATTCACTTGTTGCACGCATACTCTTAGTACTTTTGTCGTCTTTTCTTTCATCATTTATCTTTCGATTCACATTTCTAAACGGGTACCTGAGTCGTTTCGCAGCGTACACATGTGTACTTTGGCTGTACCAAGTTCCGTGAAACGGCCCAGTTTTGTTTATGATCTTCGAAATCAAACTGGACAAAAAGGTCATTAAGATGGACCGTCAGAGGTAAATCCAGCTCGTCCCACGCCTACATTTGTCGGTTGTGCCGCTGGTTGAGGACATTCAACGCTGCCCACCGAGTGATGCAGGGTAGGAAGCGATGAAGCAAGCGGTTCTAGAAGGGTTGCAGCCCAGCTCGCGAACACTATTTGAACAGCGCAATGGTTTCTAGCTAAGCATCACGATCAACGGCCGTTGTTCCGAGAAATTCAACGCATCGCTTGTCCCTTATACAGGGGTGAAGTGTAGTGTACCGGAAAACACGCTTTCAGTATTATGTAACATCGGATTTTGCGGTGGTTTTTACCTTCAAAACGCCCAGTTGTTTTACTGACGGCACATCCGTTGACACAAAGCTTTTTCGTGAGTATCTTGCTGCTGCGTTTCTTGCACTGGCCGATCCGCTTCCTATATTTTTTAGCCTGCACCATATATGTTGGGTTTAGACGCCTCCAACTTCCAGGCCGTCCCCGTTTTGATAAAACTTTCTTGTCACTGATTACCAGGCTCCACACAACAGAAGCAGAGTAAAGGGTTACACGTATCCCGGAGCCATTGCCGGTAGTGCTGTCTATGATTCTGGATATGCCTCTAAAAGAACTGGCTACCAAGACAGATGCTGTGTTCGGCCGTCTTCCGCGGCAGACGACCATTAGTTTCCGTGATGTATTCTCACCAATGAAAACCGAATCTCATATTTGCTTCGTCTTCTGGCCTACCTGACCCTAAATACGATTAAATTGCGATACTTCGCAAAAGGATAGCTGCGAGGAAGGCTTCGAAGCTCTGTGTGCAACGGTCAGATGCTGACCACATATTGTCTACGCTCATTGCGTCTCGTCAGCGCCTGCACCGACTACGTCTCGTTTGACGAGAAGGCGCAACATGTTCACAGCAGGTTCTCAGTCCGGTAGGAATAAGGCGCCGGAGATTTATGTTGGCAGCACCGCCAACGTGGTGGAAGTGTTGGACCTTGTCTGGCTTCTTGCATTATGCAAGACACAGCCGCATACTAGCACGGCTAACGTATCCGTTGATAACCAAACAAATCATCTGTATCACCTAAGGGATCTAGGTTCTACTATCACGTTCCTCATCGGTACGAGAACGGAAGTAAGCGTCATTCCAGCGAAAGCGAAGGTGAAGCACACAGAGCCTACGTACAATCTGCGACCGGTCAACGGTTATTCCATATCGTAATTCGGTCGGAGCATGAGGAATCTGGACCTCAATCTGCGCCGAGATTCTCAGTGGGGCTTCATGGTTGTGTCTGTGCACTTCGCAATTATCGGTATCGATTTTTTCCGACATTTTTGATAGCTAGTTGATGCTGGGCGCCGCAGAATTTAGACGACCGTACTAAACTAGGGGTCGAAGGCGTTCTTACGGACGTCCGCTAACCAGTCTTGATTTTCGGTTTGCCGAGGTACCTTCAGATAAAGCGTACTTACTGACTGAATACCCGCGACTGGTACGGCCAGCTGCAGAGCTTCGGCCAGTCACGACAGAGGTCGCTCGCTACATAGTCACACGCACAATCAAGACGGCTTCCTCCCGACAAACTACGCGCACCACGAGCTGGATTCGACCACATGCTTAAGCTCTGTGTCCTCAGACCGTTCAACAGCCCATGGTTGTCGTCTTTTCACATGGTCCCGAAGAAGGTCATGGGGGAATGGCATCCTTGCGCTAACTATCGAACCGTGACTACGGTTACCATGCCTGGTCGCTACCCGATCCCGTACATCGTGTACCTCAACGCGTTAAAAAAACCGAAAAGTGAACGTTGGTCAGTTAGGAAAGAAGAAAGGATTACTGTTGCCACCCAAGAGCATCGAGCTGGCATGCCAAAATCTTAACCCTACGTTCACCAACCACGTGACCTGGAAACGAATTTCAGGGGTCCATAATTTCGCGCGACAGACGAGTTTCCGTCATAATCCTAGCAGACGGTGGTTTATGCTGTTTCAGTGGGTGACCGCGGTGATTAGGTATGATAGCCGGACTAATTGGCGCTGACAATTCTGGGCCTTACCCGTCAAACTGCGATAAGCGAGGATCAGGTCCACTCTTATCCTTCGCTTGTGCAATGAGTACATACCCAAGCTGAACAAGCGTTCAGCATACGTCTGCCCCCATAGACCCTGTACTAACCAAGTGTCCACTCGTAACACCCTCACCAAATCCGTGTTGTCTGGGTTTAGACATGTCGGACAAGCCTGGATACAATATTCCAGGTGGATTCGGGCGAATGCAGAGAATCGGTTCGCAAACCAATTGGCCGTTAGGATTCCGAAAGTACTGCGGATAAACCACATCATGCGAAGCCCCCGACAAGCAGTCTTCTTCTAATTGTCGCCAGAATGAAGTGCTGATGAGGGTAAGAATCCTTAATCAACCTGCTGAGTTAACATAAGGAGTTCCCCACCGCCGACAGCATATCGGTTGGGAGGATTAGCAGCTCCGATTCGGAGAACAGCGAACTTGGCTCTATTTATGGGCATATAGTGTTTATAAATTATTCACATTTTCCTTGTAACTTCCTATTTTATCTTTCGTCAATTTTTGTATTATTGTTTTAACCCACACAACCAGATATATACTCACCTTCGAATACCGTTTGTCTTCTGGTTTCGGTGACATTGTGCCGCCTTCGAGTGTTGTGTGTGTGCTTCACATCAGTCGGCGGATCTCTATTTACGATCAGCGTTCGATTCCTCCGTCCGTGCCATCAGACAGTTTTGCTGATTTTTACCTATTGTAACCTGACCGTGAGCAATAGTGCTATAGTCCTATTTACAGTGAACCTTCAGCTGTTATAACTCTGTCAGACACTGTAGGCAACAAACATAAGGTAGGCCATTTCCAGAGCCTATCCAAGGCACGCTGAATTGCCTTAACCCTTCTGGGATGTCCACAATATTCCAGGTCCTAAGTTTGTCAGCAAACAGCAGTGCTGACACCCCTAGCTCTCCCGGCATGTCATCTACATACGCCGCGAGCAACAATGACCCCAATACCGAGCCCTGGGAAACGCCGCTAATGACCGCTTGCCTGAGCAATAGGCTACGCCCCACCCGTAAGCATGTAGTGACTATGACATTTTACTCCATCAAACATCACATTCAGACTTGTACACATTTTGTTTTACTTTGCACCCGTCCAAAGCCTATATGTACTTGACTGCGATTTTGAACCAGGTCCGCCGTCTTGCCCGCGCGTTGCCGGCTGTTGCACTTGCACGTGGTGTTACTCACTGCTTCACCATTTTCTCCCATTGTCCGCAAGCTATATTTACATAGCTATTGTACATAGCTATTTTCTCAAGACAATCTTTATATTCTGCCGTCTTCTGTCTTACTGGGCTACGGTTTTCTTGTGTAGCATTCGTCAAGGCGCTACAAGCACTCTTCCCCCTCAAGGAAAACAGACATTCAGTGAAGGAGACGATCAGGTATCCCGTAAGGTCTCAGCTTTAGTTAGAGTCAGACATGGGGAACGGTGTCAAAAGCTTTCGAAAATTCCACGAATAGCACGTCTGCAGCCTGGCCACTATCTACGACTTCAGCCCAACTGAAACGAGCTGCAAGTAAATTAGTCTGACACGAAAGTCCATTGAGGAATCCAGGTTGCGCAACACAGTGAAGGTTAAATCCATTCATGTGGTTTGTAGCAGTCTGGAGACTCCCCGGTTTGCCTGTGTAAAATTCTGACTAAAATTATTTCATTGTACACTTAGGCAACCGGTGTGGTTTGTTGAACTGATTGCTGAGTTCGAATGCTTGACTTGCTCATCGCCAATTTTGCTTGGCGTTCGTTTCGGTTGAAGCTCGCGACTGCCTGTGTGCTGTGCTTGCTCCATTCCCTTAGCTAGAGCGTCCACGGTGTCGTTCTTTTATAGCTAGATAACAGGGGCTCTTGTACTGTACCAATAAAAGTTTCCCTGCAAGTCGATCTCTCTTCTCTAATCGCATCGGGCTCTCGATACAGGGGACACCCTAAAGGTTCTCCACTGAAGCCCTTATCAGCTTTTCAAACAACTCGACTAATACGCTTGTTAAACTGCTTGGCCTGTAGTTCGCAAGCAGCGCGCTGTCACTGCACTTAAAAATCGGCCAGCTGATTGCCTCCTTCCATTCCGAAGATTGGATGCAGCTGTCCAGCGGTATTGAAAACAAACAAATGAGAGGACCACTTAGCTCCGTGGCCAATTCGAGCAACAGTTTCGGAGGAATTGAATCAGGACCGGAAGCTTTAGAGTGTTTAATGCCTTGTAGTAGCTGGAAGACCTGAGTCACCGTTATGTTAAACGCAGCTAAGCAAGCATCACCTGGTACATTTGAAACCCATTCAACCTGTGGTAAAGAGGTCTCCCAAGCAAAGACCCCCGTATACTGATCAAGATGTACACAAGCCTCGTCATAGTCGGTTTGCGCACCGGTGGCGTCTGCTTGCAATAATTCTGGTATAGAAAGTTTTGCTCCACTGCCTCTTTTAAACTAAGCAAGCTACTTCTTGGAATTAGCTGCGGACAAGTCGACTAAACCCTGCTCATACTGAAGATGAACAGTTCTGCGACGTTGCTTACATTTATATTTTCTCGATACCTATCCTAGGTACTTACTGGTGGAGCTGCTTCTTAGGTTCGCCAGCATCTAGCCCGTTTCTTAAGTAGGTACTTTCCTGTGGTATCTATGCATGGAAGCTGTGCCCGTAACCGTCGTTTCTTCGTGTGTGGAATATAGGGAATGTAAACCTCTGTAAAGTACGCCTTACAGTTATCCCAGGCCAGCTGGACAGAGTCAGTCATCAAGGTCTCACAGTTCAACACTGAAGCCTTAGCTTCCGTCGCCCTAAAGTCCGCCAGCCAAACATTCGAAAGTAATCCAACAGCTGCCTGTTGGTGCCTTGACAGTGCACACCTACAGGATATGCATGCGTGGCAGATGGACCCTAGAGGTGCATCGTATGAAACGTCGGTCACGAAACCGAAGGACTTAGAGAAAACCAGATCTAAAGTTGATGGCATGTGGTTGTCCATGTGCCTAGCGGCGAAGTTCACGATCTGGTGCCAAGGCAGTTGGAGAGTCAAATCAAGCAAGTTTGCATCGAATGGTCCTGATGCTGAATTGCAAGGAAGATCAGCCCAATAGACTTCCGTGGGGTCAAAATCCCCCATAACTAAACGCTTATTCGCGGACTGAGTGCGAAATTCAACTATCCCCCGGGAACCACTTCCAGGACTCCAGTATATGGCTACAACTGAAACTGTGTAGAGGACTGCACAACACAGCCGATAGGGCTTCAACAGTCTGATCCACCGAGTGGATGTGAAGGCCCTCAACACGTCTAAGGGAAAGCTCACATACAGTACAACGCCTTCGCTATGACGCCCAACGGAGCGATCAGTCCTAAGCAGCTCGTAGCCAGGTAAACATACCTCACCGTCCGTGATGTCCGGAGACGACCATGTTTCAGTGATAGTAAGTATATCGGAAGGATATTTGTCTACAAGTAGACCCAACTCATGCACCTTGTTCTATAGACAAAGCAGGTTGCTAAGTACTACATCAAGAAAGTCGGCCCGACCATCCCGGGTTCGTGCGTTATCAGGATGGGTTCTGTTAAGGTTGAAAACAACTTCCGGCTGACCACCTGAATACCCACAAGACGGAGGCTTTGCTCGCCAGCAGCCTGTCTGGGACGTGGATTTGGCGTAGCGGTAGGGACCTTCCCCGATGTGATCAGTTCGCTGACAGTGACACCAGGGAAGGCAGGTGAAGGCAGCTTGCCGACACACAGTTTCAGTGTCGCTGATGCGACCCCCAGGACCTCCTCCGAGGGAAACTCAAGAGATTTGAATTTCCTACTGCAGCATACGCTGCTTTTAAGTCGCTGAAAGAGGCAATTGCCAACATAGCTTCTATAGCGCATCACGATCCGGCCGCCACACTGTCCCTCAGTAATGACGCCTTGGACATGGAAGTCAGTCCTGTTTTGCAGCAAGGAGTAGCCGACACGTGGCAGTCCTCAGCGTTTTCCTCCAAAGGCCTACAACATACCGAAGCTCGCTGCAGCGCGTTCGGTAGTGAACTACTAGCCATGTATCTAGCAATAGGTCACTCTCAACAAGCCTTAGTAGGCCACTCCTTTGCCGTCTTCACCAACCACAAACCGCAGACGTACGTGTTTGCCTCGACTACCGACCGATACTCTCCTGGAGAGTCGCACCACCTTGACTATGTCGCTCAACTTACGACCAACATACGGAATGTCTCAGGTGTGCATAACGCCGTCGCCGATGCATTTTCCCAAATCCAAGCTATTTCCGCTAACGCCGGCACCGCTATCAACTTGGTAGCCATGGCCGCAGCGCAACTCAACATTCTTAGGTTGATAAACTACGCAGGTCTCCACTGGACCTGCGACCAGTCCGGCTGACATCCTCAGACGGAACTACGTTTTGCCATTTATCTCTGAGCACGCCGAACTCAGTCGTCCCACACGAGTGTCGACGGACAGTGTTCGGCACGTCACACGGCTTAACTAATCCAGGCGTTCGTGCATCGGTTAAGCTCGTAACCACGCGATTCGTTTAACGCGATGTCAGCCGGAACGTCCGTAATTGGGCAGCGGCTTGCCTTCCGTGCCAACGCGCTGCGGTGTACAATCAAACAAGCAGCCCATTAGGCACGCCTCCGACGCCAGACGCACGTTTTAATCACTAGCACGTCAACAACGTAGGTCTTCTGCCGCCTTAAAAATTCCTTGTATAGCTACTGGCCTGTGTCGATCGGTTCACTGGGTGGCCGGAAGCTATTCCCCTACGTAACTGCTCTTCGGAAACGGTAGTGAAATTGTTTCCGGTGCGCTGGGTACCTCAGTACGGCTGTCCCGCCGTCCTGACCACTGATGTAGGGTCACGTTTCTCGTCAACACTTACCACGTTGCGTAAGGATTTATGCTGCATTCACGTACAGGCGACAGCGTATCATCCTGCCGCTAACGGCATGGTAGAGCGTTTGCACAGCCAGTTAAAAGCCGAGCTACCTAGGCACGCAGCTCCTTCATGGTCTGCAACATATCCACTTTTTCAGTAGGCTTAAGCGACGCCGTTAAAACCCATTTTGACGCAACACCAGCGCAGATAGTCTGCGGTTGCAGGCTGCGGTTGCCGGACAGCTCCTAGCACAAGGCCAGCTGGTTCCACTTTTGACTATGAAAGTTACACCAATCGCTTGGCTCACCAGATGGGTGTGCTACGTCCACCCGCACCCAGATCGCAGAAGACCCCAATGTACGTACCTGCGAAGATGTGTAGGTGTTCAACCGTCCTACTTCGCGCGGACATTATTCGACTGCCTCTTCAATCGCAGTACAAAAGACCCTTCAAATAGCTCCACGGCGGGAATAAAATCTACACTACTGACCCTGGCGGCCGACGCGAAGTCGTCACCATCGACCGTCTTAAGCCTGCCTTTATATAAGAAATCACCTCGTCTTCTTCGTCTAGCATTGCATTGTGCGATATCACAACACACCGTACCAGCTTTCAGCATCCTAGTAAAGTTCGAAAAGACCACGATCCCGGTGTACAAGCATCAGCCTTCCGGACATCGCCCGAATCTAGCCTGCTACCACCCACGACCAATCGCCGTAGTAGGGAGGTGCGCAAGTCGGTTTGTTTCTCTGACTACGTACCGCGGAATTGCTTTTAGGTTTGCAGTTATTGAATATTTTTGCGCCGTTCTGGGCGATTAACGGTTTTAAACATACGAAGTCGAACATCCGAAATACCTTTCCCTTAAAATTATTTAGCAGCCAAATAATCTAAACAAAAACCTCATTCCTTCGTTCCTTCTGGCGTTTGCTGCGCTTGCTTTTTTATTCCTTCGGCTCTACAGTCCAAACCTTCCGCTTCAATCGACTGGCCCACACGAACACTCTTTTCGAGGTCCCTGATGCCAACGCTGGCCGTTTCTTCGCAGCAAGGATGTCGTTTATTCTTGCGACGATGGTCGATTCTTCGTGGGACTACGGTGGTTTCTTCATGGGAAGATCGTCGTTTCTCTGTTGGACGAGGGTCGTTTGGGCGCGGGGCGGGATGCGGCTGGGGACAGACCGCTCTCAAGCGCACCGTTTGGCAGCAGCAATGGTTGAGGTTCTGTCTGGTTTGTTCTGAACTAGGCGGATTTGTAGTCCGACAAGCCGGCTCCAAAAGCTCGCCGAAATGCACCCTGCCCGCAATCAGTAAATAATAAAGACCGGACGGCCCAACGGATCCTAATTTTCAACTACATTTATTTCCGAACACGAACAGCTACTCCTTTGCATAAGGATGCCGTGTACGAACTTCCCTCTACGACCATTTTTGATTTCGGAGGCTTCTCCGTTCAACCTTCTAGGAAGGGAAGTCTGTAGAAACTCGAAAAATATTTCTTGCCTTATGTACACTTATGTTACTCAAGCGTACAATATTGGGTTTTGTTTCAATGCTGAACTTGCGGCCATCCTTACCGGCATCCGGCTCACCACTTGTGTCCATGTTGAGTTCCGACACTGACGTACGCTCTCTTCGCGTCATCCTTTTCTCTTTCGACTGTAGGCTTTCTCGAGTACAATCCGTTGTGTACGTTCTTCTGGTATCAACACCAGAGCAAGATCACTCTCAGACTAGTATAGACCAGTCCTACTGTATGTCAACATGCATGTAATTTGAGCGAGGTTAAAAGGTGGAGGTAAGATGCACAATTTGTCATCGGTAAATTGTACACAAAGGATGATAGTTATCTTTTAGAGCGCTACAAGGTCCAGGCGTTTGTGAACCCACTTTCTTCGAACGTTCCGATTCCGCATAACTTATAGCTGAGTTAAATGCTCGTCAATCGTTAATGGAAAGCTTGGCTGACGGGCGGCATGAATATTCAGTCCCGGAACACAGGCTTCTTCAGTATTTTGTAAGAGTGAATTTTGCGGCTATAATTACCTTCAACACGTCCACTTATTTTACAGACTGCACAACCGTTGACACAAAATTTTGGTGAGTAGCTTGCAGCACCATTTCTCGCTTTGGCTGATTCGCTTCCTATTTTGGTAGCCTTCACAATATACGATGGCAACAGTCGCCTCCAACTTCTATACCGACTCGGACGTATTGCTTTCCGAGAAGTAGCGCAGGCCTCACCAAACAATTCATGATCATCATCCAGAACTCGCCGTCCGCTGTTTTGTATTGTCATTCTGGAGACGTTGTTTCAGTGATTTTGTGATTCCTTAATGTGGTCAAATTGTTTTCTCACCTGCAACATTTTTAGTCGCCTTTTGCAACGGGTTATCTAGAGGATGAGCCAACTCCAAACGCGGTTAACACCGTTGAGCCTGTTCTGGTCAATTCTGTTGCGTTAGCCCCTCCACCTTTTGGGGAGAATGATCCTTCGTTATGGCTTTTGCACCCAGAAGTCGTTTTTACATTCGAAGGATTTCTTCTGATTTCCCCATGTAAACTCAGCTAATATCCCTCCTTTCTCAGAGTACATCCTCGCAGGTCAGTACATCATATTTTGCCCCTCAAGTAATGAAATATACGACACTTAAACAGGCTATTATTCAGAGAATTACGCATCCTAACAAGTTACGATTGCATCAACTATGCGGTGATTGGCACCTAGAAGATAGAATGACCTCAGCCTTGCTGTGCACGATGCAGCAACGCAACGGCACGTCCAATATGAAGGTAAGGATTCTCCACGGGCTGTAGATGCCTAGCCTACTTGAAAGTACGCACGTCCTTGCAGTAGCTTGTGACCTCCAACTCACAGCACTTTCAGATCTAGTGGGCCGCGTCATCGAACGTCACAAGCTAGAGACTAAAGCCAAACACTTAAGCAGCTCTGTGCTGGCGCAACCACACCGAAGCGCGCGACTAGCCAGCCGTCGGCAATAAACATTAGCATGGCAGATAGCATAGCTTCAACGCAAGATCGAGGAACTCACTTTAAAAAGTAAGCACCGCAGCAGCTCAGGATCATCGTCTCGTCGCACAAAACCTGATGCACAGGTCACTGCTTTTACCACTCGCACATCTATAATAAAGCCCGTAGGTTTATACAGACATGTAGCCACTGCGCTAAAGATGGTTGGCCAGGCCGGTCCGTAACGGGCACGCACATCAGTAAAGCTCTAAGTCTTCTCAACTGAATTAGGGATTATGATTCCCAGACCCAGTTCTTAGTTGACACCGGAGCGGTAGTCAGCGCCATTCCCCCTATTTAACCTGAGCCTCTCGTTTCCTTGTCGAAAAGTCTCAATGCCGCCAATTGCACGCCACTGGTCACCTAGAGTAATCGGTCGCATACCCCGGATCTAGGAATTTGGCTCAAGTTCCGCTGGGTATGCGCCGTCGCTGCCGTCCCGTTTGTTATCATCGACATTTACTTTCCCAGGCATTCTGACCCCTTGAGCGTTGCTTGACGTGAAATCATAGTCCACGCTGCAACGGAACTCAGTGTACAAGGCGTCACCGCCAATAGCGTATCTATAACACCAGTCTACGCCTTTCCACAGACTGCGCCAGATTCCGTCAACCTCTATTCTCAGTGCTCTAGGCTGGTTTAGGCAGTGAACACAGCTTTGCCCGTGGTAGTCCAAGTCACGTGCCACCTATAGATGAATGGCCCACCGTCTCATATCGTCTACGCCTACTAGCGCCAAAGAAACTAAAGTCGCTAGGGCGGAGTTTGAGCACATGCACGAACCAGGAATAGGCCGCCCTACCTCTCCCTGCTAATGGCCTAAAATATATGGTGCCTGACGCACTTGCGGTGATTACCGCACACTCAATCGATTAACCGTCCCAGATAGGTATCCCAACCCACGCATGTAAGACCTTATTGCATGCCACAAATTAAGATCGATATGGTTCGCGTCTACCATCAGATACCTGTAGAATAAATGCCGTTTCTAAAACAGCCGTTTTCACTCCTTTCGGCTTGCTTGAACTGGTAAGAATGCCATTTGGACTGTGCAACGCCACACAAAACTTCCAACCCTTCAGCCACGATGTCGCTCGTGGCCTAGACTTCGCTTATTCCTACCTCGATTATATTTTAGTAGCCAGTTCATTGGAACAAGAGCACCTTATAAATCTTTGAAAGCTCTTCCAGCGCTTGCTCTAATACAGTATCACTACCAACCCGACTAAGTGCGTACTCGGAAAACCAACGGTAGAATTCCTAGGCCACTTTGTTTCATCGTCTGGTATCGAAGTCCTTCCTGATAAGATCCAGGGAATCGAGGGCTTCCCGGCTCCGAAGTCGCTCAAGCACCTGCATCAATTTTGTGATTTGGTCAACTATTATCAAAGCTTCATTCCGCGTTGCACCCTGCGTATGCAGCCTCTGACTAAGAACTCAAAGTGAAGGAACGTATGTTCGCTTTCCCGGACAAACATCGTCAGCCTTCGACCTGCCCAAGGATGTTATCTCCAACATAGCCCTCGTCGCTCATCCGGAATCGACTGCGCCCCTTCCTATTACGACAGATACCTTAGACGTCGCGGTAGGAGCCGTCCTCCAAAAACAGGTTTGCGGGCAATGGCAACCCCTTGGGTTGTTCTCCAATCGTCTGCAGCCAGTCGAATCCCGCTACAGCACATTTGGCAGAGGACTGCTCGCCACTTACCTAGCCATTCTTCACTTCGGGCACACACTCTAACGTCAAGCTTTCAGGGCTTTCACTGAACACAAGACCCTCATCTTCTTCTTTAACTTTGCTAGCGACAAAAATGCACCATGGGAAATATGACACCCAGGCTTCGTCACGCAGTTCAATGCTGACATACGTTAAGTCGCAGGGGTCGACAATCCTGTCGCCGACGCTCTCCCAAGCGTCAAACCAACTCTCCAGGCTTTTGCTTACAGTGGATCTTGAAGCCGTAGCATCTGCTCATGCACAAGACAAAGTCTACTGCGCATTCCGCTGTCAACGTCGCTGCATATGCAACCTGCTCCTCTACAAATCAAGGAAGAAACAATACTTCGTGATATTCCAGTGGTTTTCCTAGACCCCTCCTGCCCCTTTCCTTCAGACGCACAGTCTTTCACGTACTGCATTTTATTGCACACACCGGTATCCATTCATCTTTGAAACTGGTCACCTAATGTTTCGTTGGCCACGCGTAAACAACGATTTTTCTACCTGGGCTCGCGCCTGACTTCAATGCCAGCGCCCGAAAATCCTCGTCACACCTACAGTCCTCTTGGTTAATTTCCTGCCCCGGACTCTCGGTTCTGGCATGTACATGTAGACCTGGTATGTTCATTGCCTCCTTCCTGCCGGTTCGTATATATTCTTACATGTGTCCATCGCTTAACCAGACGACCAGTAACCATTCCTCTAACAGGCTGAACAGCTGAGAATGTTATCCGGGACTTCCTAGATTGGTGGGCATCGCACTATGGATGCCCAGTCACCATTACAACTTTCCGAGGAACACCTTTCGAACCTTCATATTTCGATACGTTCCGCAACCTTTTAGGCCGTCGCTGCATTCATACCACAGCCTAGCACCCAGAAGCCAACCGCCTAGTTGAACGCTTCCATAGGCAGTTACAAGCTTCGCTCTGCGCCTCCACTGACCCGAGCTCGAGCGAAAAACTTTTGCTCTTAGTCACTCGCAGCAGCATCAAACTTGACACGAAATGTGCACCAGCAGATCCGGTTTATGGCACAAGGCTAAACTTGAAAGGAGAATTTCTTCACGCCCCGTCTTGTTGGGAGCGCATCTACCTAGCTTTGAATCCTCCCTAGGTCCACGAATACGTTCAATAAGCCCGAGTCCAACCCGTGAGCTTACTAGGGATGTGAAAATGCACAGCGGACTCTCTACCTGCATACACGTCTTCCTCCGCACGATTGCAGTGTGACACCCTCTTCACCACCTCTACATGGCTATTTTAGAGCCCTGTAATTGACTCCGCAACATTTCCCTTCAGACCAGAATTGTCACTGAACGGCAGAGTCCATCGATCGCCACAAAGCGGTTTGCTTTGCCAAAGCACTTGCAACCCATCCTGATACCATCACACAAGCAGCCGAGCATGCAGTGACTTCTCGAGCACTGGATATCCCGGAACTCTCCATTCCCCTTGAAGTCCAACCTACCGCGCCTCAACCCCAGGCAACCGACCAACGAGGTAGACAGGTCAAACGTCCGGTCCTGTTTCTAGATTTTGTTAACGTTTGTTATTTCCATTAACACGCTATTTTTGTCTTTAATGCTAATGGTGCGTCGCCTCCACAAACGTTATGTAAAATCGACAAAAAAGAACCAAAACATTTTGAAACATGGAAAAGATATTTGTTTCTATCATGCACGCCATGTACCCTCTCCGACGTCATTCCACTTCCCCGAGCCTTGCCCATCCCCTCTGAGTTTTACCTTCCAGAAACGCAACCCCCGGCACTACCCAAACAGCCCTCGAGTGAAATGCCAACCGGCTAAACGCACCCCCGATTAACTCGCCAGCCGACCCAATGTCCCCTTCATCACCCAAGGAACCATTAGTTGCCATCGGCCGCAGACCGCCATGAACGAGTAGGGCCACAAAAACCTGGCTAGGCCTTGCCGACGAGGACGCCGGATTTCTTAGTGGGACGGCGACGCCCGGACCTCGTCGTTGGACGAGGACGCCTGGATTTCGTGGGAGGAGGACCGTGGACGGAAGTGCAGTGTGGGAGGGACATCTCCCAAGCGCACCGTCGCGTCTGCAGCAAAGGCAAAGTCCTATCGGTCTGTTTCTGGACTAGCCCGTTTGCTTTGTAGTGCGATCAGCCTGCACCGACGGCCGTCCGATGACGCACTCTGGTCCACACGATCATCACAAATTATAACTAACAAAAGCCCGGACCCAGCGTACGCTGCTACACACCCACCTTGGAACACTTTGTCCAAGTTCCTGCAACTATTCGCACCATTCCTCATCTTCTGTTTTCCCCCACTAACAGCTCCATTGAAGACCTCCCTCCCTCAGCCTTCTAGGGTGACGCCCCTGTACTTTAATGGTAAGCATGTTCTTTCAGTATTTTGTAACATTGGAGTTTTCGCTTGTTTTAAGTTTCAAAACGTCCACTTGTTTTATTGACTGCACATCCGTTGACGTAAGGCGTTTTGGCGAGTAACCTTGCTGCATCGTCTCCTGCTCTGGTTGCTTAGCTTCCTATTGAGATAGACTGCACAATATACATTGAGTTCGGTCGCCTCCGAGTTCTGTATCGTCCGGTATTTGACACGGCTTTCTTGTCATTCCTTACCGACTAGTACCCAAGGCTCCTCCCAACAAAATCAGATCCTACATTTTAGGCCACCTTGCTCTTCTTAACTTACAATATTATTCCATTACTATCCATGGCGCAGTGGAACAACCAGCACCATCAAAACCACAAGTGCGCTTGTACACGATACATTCGAGCTTACGTTGGCCAAAAATCTACTGATAGATAATGACCTATCTAACTCAGGCCCATAAAACCGTAAAGTGGAGCCTCGAACATGGTATGTGGTGGTTGCTTACTGTATGCAACTACGTGGAAAACCTATCTTCTTACCTAATTCAAGCTTAACTACTTAGAGCCATGATCGCCAAGGCTTCGCCTAACGATCTCAGTGAAATTATCGTTACTACAGGCCGCGTCCTACCTTGTCTCTTCTTGTCTACTTTTATTGACCTAACACCTGTATCGCAAGAGTATACCGTACCGAAGCCTTTTGTTATCTAACGCGTAAATACAGTGATAGCTTTTGCCTCCTCAACCACATGAATTGCAGGCAGATGAGCTCAAATTGGCCAAATGAATATTGAGCTGACATGCCGTCGCCATGTGGTCAAGGCTCAACTTGCCTAGCAATATACTCGACCACTTGAAGGCATAGAAAAGGTAGACTTTTCCTTCATTACACCTCGCTAATTCTCGGTACCCTCAAAAGGATGCGCGAGAGGCTCATCGTACCATGTACGAATTAGGACGAATTCACTGGTACTGCATTTACGTAAAGTCTCGCATAGATCGTTTAGCATGATTGCGAAGTAAAACGTGTTAATATTTTTCAGTTACTTATACCCGAAAATCAGAGTTTTCGGTCTTTCAGGGCGCAAGTAATAACCGTCGTCACTTCTGTGTTGTATCACGAATTGTTAGAAGCGTGTTGCTACCTAGAATCTATATATCCGCACCGTTTTACATATTTTTCTTTTATCTTATTGTGGTTTGCTTGGAAAGCAAAAAACTTCAAGTTTGTCGAAAATTAACGTAGAACGTTATTTGCAGGTTTTCTTAACTTGCATACAGTTAAGGATGTGACATTTACTTTGCTATTATAAATTAACGCACCGCCTGTTTGCTGCGTTTGACCCTATAGTTTTTATTTTTCTTCATTATTCGTCTTAGAAAGCTCTTTAGGCCGATAGTTCAATTCGTTCGGTTGCCGTCCAAGCTCGCTCACTGAGTTAATTTATGAATGACATACAGTGTAGTTTGTGCATGCTTAAAGAACTGCCTTACATAGTTGCATTATATTTCGCTTAACATAAAGAAATTTGTGTCTAGTCGTAGGATCTTCCGCTTTTTACGCTTGCACTCAATGGTGATATTTTTCATGCTTAACCAAATTCTCCTGCTCTATTTACACATTTATCAGGAGACCGGCTTGGCCGCTTTAGCCATCTGGATGAAGTAAATGTAAACGCATTACTGTAAGCTGGATCGCAGTCGGTAAACGCAAACGGACACAAGAGACAAACTGCAACCTAACACCCACATTGCTTGCACCGTCATCTGCTCGTTTGGAATCCCACAGTTATAAAACACTTAACAACTAACACCTGAAAATCTCATGCATAAGTATGACGCTTCCGTTCATTTTGATTTGGCCTGTTGGGCCGAGCCTGGGATACTAGTCGGTAAGCAATGACACGTAAGACGTGTCAAATACGACAGTATAGAAGTCGGAGGCAACTGAACCCAACGTATATTGTACAGGCTACAAAAATAGGAAGCGAATCAGAGAGAGCGAGAAACGTGCAGCGTGGAACTCACCAAAACGGTTTGTGTCCATGGATGTGCAGTCAGTTAAACAAATGGACGTTTCGAAGGTTAAAACAACCATAAAATCGAATGTTATAAGATACTGAAAGAGCATGTTTTCAGTTGCACTACAGGCCATCCTTTGTTCACTTTCTCGCAGACGAGATATTACACCTTTGCTTTCTCCTTCTTCTTCGTCCTCGGAATGCTCAATCAAGCGCCCTGCCAAGCGGAGGAATACAAAAGGCCAGAACGCGGTAGACAGAGAGTATAGTTACAGGATAGGTTAACTATTTATTGCTAAACGAAAACGTGTTAATTTAAGAGCGGTTAAGGTCACTCCTCACTCTTCTACCTCTGGGTCTTTCAGCCAGGTGTGAATGAATTGATTGCGCCCCACAGGTTTTACATACTGAAGTAATTAGTTCGATTCCTTTTGACTCAGGCTGGTATTTGCTGGCCGATCAGTTCTCTCCCTTCATCTCCATCTTCAGCACGGATAATAATCAAAGGCTACGTTGCTAGCCTGCGCCCGTGACTATTGCCCTTTGCATGTAGCCTTACTCGTGCTTCCTCGCAGGACAACACTCCATTATTGGGACTTTAAGTTGAAGAGTGATGTATTAGAACTGTACTGACCCCACGATCAGTACCAATAATAGAACAAAAGCAAGGGGATAACTAATTAGTGAGTTATTAATGTCATATACCATATACACCCGCTTGAAGAGAATAAAGGTAAATATACTATGATAAAAATTGATACTATTTATATATATATACATATAAATATAATATAATTAAAATATATAAATATAAAAATATACTCATTCGTACCAGGTGAATTGCGGCCCGTTGTCCTAAGTGGTTATAAAAGACATTAATATTTAGTTGGCGGGGCTTATTCTCGAATCTGTGAGCATTTGTGCGTCAACAAGACTACGGGTTCATAACATGAAGGATGTGTTAATTAGTAACGCCTTAGTTTCTTTACAGCAGGTATTTCAAATAGCGGTCGCAGTATCTAACCACGAGAAGATGCTGAATATCCTGAAACATTTATTGTCTGTCGTGAAGTAAATGGTTATTTATCGAAACTTTTATGATAGTGTTACGAGAGAAGCCTTCTGCAACAACAACGAAATTTTACAAGTTAGAGCTTGACTCAGTTAAATACAACCCTGCTATCAGGATGCTTTCTCCGTTTATCACACGGCTGCTGATTTCTTTAGAAGGAGAAAATTACCGTGAGTGCATGCCCAATCTGCATATGGACCTCACTAGTGGCTTCGCTGCACATGCCTAGAGTGCTCCAGTTTGTTCTGGGGAAATGTTTTCAAAGTGTGTAATTAATCCTGTCCTGCACCATCATTGGTCGTGATACCACACTTTATTTTTCAATTATTCCTGTCCCTCAACTGGAATTTGGAGTAGACCACAGTAATTGTGCCGCAATACAACACGGTTTACAAAGTTTTTTAACAATAAACGTCAACTAACATAATAACATTAGATACTGTCCTACCATACATTATTATGCATCATGATCCAGAATTGCGGTTGCAAAGAGTAGTTAGCTGGATGGAGTGGGTCTAAAATATCAAACACTAGCGTGTCGATGAGAACAACTGAGGTTGACAAGCAATTCACTTTAAATGAAGCAAGTTAATCTTCTTTCGGGCCCATAGTAGAAGTGGGGAAACACAGCCGATACTTTCGAAGAGTTAAGTTTATCCCTTGACACATCATCAGTTGGCTTCCCTTACTATTATTCCAGACAGTCAAAATGGTGCAGGAATAGGACGCGCCGCAATCGTAAGCTTGCCTATCAAAGCATCGCAAGCGTAGCAATAGAGGCTTGATACGTGACTAATAATTTTGAGACTATACAGTTATACTATCTGGACCAGAGAGGGGATGTTGCACATTTTAATACTCATGCAGTCTTTGCACCGATATGTGAAAGGCTGCTAACTACGGCTTGGTCAATGCATGAGCCACTTTAGGTCTATCAACCTGATGGTCAGGTTACACACCCTTTCAATAGAAATTCAAGTAAAAAAATACTTAGGACTTTATCATTCAAGTTTGCCGGTTTTGAACCGGGGAAAGTCGGTGGATGTGATCTACACTGCTTTCAGCAAAGTGTTCGACAAGCTGAGAGTGAGGTGTTGGAGTCTCATTACATAATGGATCAGTGACATCCTTATTGCCACGGAAATGGAGGGTACAATGATACCGACTAACGGACTGATATCCCTCTATCAGGGGTGCACTCCCAAAGTCGCAGTATTGAGGTTCATGTTGCTCCTGCCCACAACAAATACTTTTCCTGTGCGCTTGTTCATATTTGCGGATGACCTAAAGGTTAGAATGGGTTAGCTTCTTCCTCCCTAGGAACTGTGACTTCATTCAGCATGACCGCGAACCCTCTGTCCTGTTGTTCTGCGATACAGAACTGCCAGGGACCCAGACAAATATTTATCTATAAGTCTGGGTATCCGTGTTTGTGTGCGTACATACAGTCTGCCGTTCAACCGCTACATCATGCTCCTTCCAAAAATTTTCCCGAAGTCACTCTCACGCTCCGAATTGGAGACGTATACAACACGAACAACATCAAGCAACAACAACAACAACAGTACATCAGCCATTTGAACTGACGCTTCGCCGCCATACAACCATGATGACCTATGAAATGAAGCATAATAATAGGGGGAGAAGGGACTCTTACCTGAAAGCCTTAATACCCTAAGCAAACATTCAGGTCAAGGCGCCTACACCCCGTGTTAACAACATACCGTCACAAACAGCTGGCTATCGTGCGAAGATAAGGCGGCGTCAGCAAAACAGCTTCCTTGCGGCTTTCACTGCTCCGCGTCATAATCAGTCATTACCCCACAGATAACTCAGTATCAAACACATTTTAAATAGGCAATCCGATTAGGAGACGGCAGCAGATTTTTGGGGGCTCAACGTAGCTTCTGCAGTTGTTCTGAAGAGAGATAGGACTGGCGCTCTCTGCTCTATCTACAAATAACTGATGCTTGAGTACCAGAACCACCGCTATTAGTCCTGATCACCCGCGCCAGGAGCACAATTACTGGCTAATCAGGCTCCTCACCCAGTAGACAGGTTATGCAGTACGAAAATGATGCAAACGAAAGTGCTGTACACTCTTACGTATATTCGGTTTAGAGTTAAGTTCAATTATATTGCCTCGGAAAATTGCATCTGGGTCAGTTCCAAGTCTAAGGTCACAGCTTCACTGCGCTCACCAAGCAGCAAACCACGGTCATCGCTAAAGCTACTGGTACCCGCACCATAAAACGATAGTTCACCCACTATGCTTCGACGACGAGGGCGTAAATCCTGGAAGTAGTTTAGTTGAAAACATTAGATTTCGCTGAATCGAGTTGCTTTAGAAAAATGCCGGACACTCACTTTGGTTAGGTCCAGAAAGAGATATCGCACCGCACGCAAATAGCCTGCGTTGCAGCTGTAATGGCAGCAACGCTCAGAACTTCGTGACCGGGAAACCGAGCACATGCATGAACTGTAATCCAGAGCAAACATAGTAAAATGTCTCCTACCCCTCAAGTTTTTTCAATGTTTCAGTATCCAGAGCAAGATTTATTAAGGGCCCGTGCCAGCATGCAGTGAAGCTGAGCATATACACTACCTGCAATAATCGTCTCAAGCTCTTATAATTCTTTTCCGGTACTTAGAGTACTACACCTCCAAAGATTGATGCATTGCAATTGTTAACTTATTAATAGTGTTCGGCTGTACCGGGAGCCCAGAGAGCGATTCCAGAAGACAGAGCGAGTTGCAGGGAAACTTTTATTGCTACAGTAAAAGATTCCCTGTTAGCTAGCTATAAAAGAACGACACCGTGGACACTCCAGCTAGGGGAACGGAGCAAGCACAGCGCACAGGGCAGTTGCGAATTGCAACCGAAACGAGCGCCAAGCAAAAATGGCGATGAGCAAGTCAAGCATTTGAACTCAGCAACCAGTTCAACAAACCACACCGGTTGCCTAGGTGTACAATGAAATAATTTTAGTTAGAATTTTACACAGGCAACCTAGGGGAATCTCCAGACTGCTACATAGCCCTCTCCCAGAAGGGACTGTGTAAGCAGTCCTTCGATCTACGTGAGGACTGTCCGTCGCGGGCCAGCCTTCTGCGAGACCAGGTTGTGAAACCCGATGCAGCTGCTGGGGGAGAACCATGCAATCGGACCCTAGCGGGCTCCCACCCGTGTCCTCCCTACGGTGTCGAAACGGTAAAAAAACTGTTTGTGGGGGGGACAGTTAGTAAAGTTCACGTAGGCGGTTGAGCAGGAAGTTCGTTCCACTTCCAGTTGACGTGCGGGGATCCAGCGAAAGTGAAACCGAGGTGCAACCAACCGACGGTGTATATGGAAAGCAAAATGAAAAAGCAGCATAAATGCATAGCCATACACAAAAGAGTGCAAAGCGAAACACTTGCAAGGCGGTTTTTGGGTTTTCAAAAGGCTTTGTTCTTTTTTGGTAGTTTCAAGACGATTTGGTCTCTTTTTGTGGGTTTCCAAAAAGGTTTGGCGTGAGCAGAAAATTTCAAAGGCACTTTCTACGTAAAATAGTGAGTGCTTACAAAGTCCAAAAAACGAACTGGAGGTTTGAGCTTCCTACCGCGACGATTGATAGTAGGCGAGTAGGACTGCTGATCGTTGAGGTTGTCGTTCTGCTGAATGCTAACTGAAACGCAGAAAATAGCGGGGCGAGCGTGATGCACAATGCTGTGAAGTTGCTTGTTGCGCCGAAGTAGTCATGACTTGTCGAGAATGCTGCTTTGAGTCGATCGATGTTGAACTCACCAAAACGGTTTGTGTCCATGGATGTGCAGTCAGTTAAACAAATGGACGTTTCGAAGGTTAAAACAACCATAAAATCGAATGTTATAAGATACTGAAAGAGCATGTTTTCAGTTGCACTGCAGGCCATCCTTTGTTCACTTTCTCGCAGACGAGATATTACACCTTTGCTTTCTCCTTCTTCTTCGTCCTCGGAATGCTCAATCAAGCGCCCTGCCAAGCGGAGGAATACAAAAGGCCAGAACGCGGTAGACAGAGAGTATAGTTACAGGATAGGTTAACTATTTATTGCTAAACGAAACGTGTTAATTTAGGCGGTTAAGGTCACTCACTCTTCTACCTCTGGCTTTCAGCCAGTGTGAATGAATTGCGCCCCACAGGTTTAACATACTGAAGGAATAGTTCGATTCCTTTGACTCAGGCTGGTATTTGCTGGCCGATCAGTTCTCCCTTCATCTCCAACTTCAGCGGAAATATCAAAGCACGTAGCACGCCCGTGCTATTGCCCTTTGCATGTAGCCTAAGTGCTCCGCAGACACCTCCATTAATGGACTTAAGTTGAAGAATATATACTGTACTACCACGATCAGTACAAATAATAACAAAAGCAGGGATAATAATTGTGAGTATTAATGTCATACCCGCTTGAAGAATAAAGGTATATATATATATATATATATATATATATATATATATATATATATATATATATATATATATATATATATATATATATATATATACTCATTCGTACCAGGTATTGCGGCCGTTGTCCTAAGTGGTTATAAAAGACATTAATTTAGTTGCGGGGTTACTTAATCTGGAGCATTTTTGCGTCAACAACTACGGGTTATAACAGAAGGATGTTTAGAACCTTAGTTTCTTTCACAGGTATTCAAAATATGTCTCAATTCTAACCACGAAAAGCTGAATCCTGAAAATTATTGTCTCGAAGTAATGGTTATTTACGAAACTTTATTATAGTGTAACGAAGAAGCTTCTGAACAACAACGAAATTTTACAAGTTAGAGCATGCTCAGTTAAATACACCCTGCAATCAGGTGCTTTCTCCGTTATCACCGGCTGCTGATTCTTTAGAAGGAGAAATACCGTGAGTGCATGCCAATTGCAAATGGACCTCACTAGTGCTGCACATGCCTGAGAGCTCCAGTTTGTTCTGGGGAAATGTTTCAAAGTGGGAATTATCCGTCTGCAACATCATTGGTCGTAACACACTTATTTTTCAATTATCCTGTCCCACAACTGGAATTTGGAGAGACCTCAGTAATTGTGCCGCAATACAACCCGGTTACAAAGTTTTTAAAATAAACGTAAACTAACAAGAATAACTAGATACTGTCCTACCATACATTATTATGCATCAGGATCCAGAATTGCGGTTGCAAAGAGAAGTTATGCTGGATGGAGTGGGTCGAAAATAATCAAACACTAGCGTCGATGAGGACAACTGTTTGGTTGACAAGCAATTCACTTTAAATAAGCAAGTTAATCTTCTTTCGGGCCCTTAGTAGGAAGTGGGGGAACACCAGCCGAGGACTTTCGAAGAGTAAGTTTATTCCCCTTGACCACATCATCAGTTGGCTTCCCTTTCTATTATTCCGACCTCAAAATGGTGGCAGAAGAGACGCGCCGCAAGCGTAAGCTTGCCTATCAAAGCATCGCAGCGTAGCTATTGGAGCTTGATACGTGGACTAATAATTTGAGCTATACAGTTATACTAGCTGGACCAGAGAGGGGATGTTGCACAGTTTTAATTCTCATGCAGTCTTTGCACCGGATATGTGAAAGGCTGCGAACACAGATGTGGTCAATGCTATGAGCCACTTTAGGTCCATCAACCTGATGGGTCAGGTTTCACACCCGTTCAATAGAATTCAAGTAAAAATACTTGGGACTTTATCATTCAAGTTGCAGGTTTTGAACCGGGGAAAGTCGGTGGATGTGATCTACACTGCTTTCAGCAAAGTGTTCGACAAGCTGAGGATGTGAGGTGTTGGAGTCTCATTACATAAGTGGATCAGTGACTTCCTTATTGCACGGAAATGGAGGGTACAATTGGATGACCGACTAACGGACTGATATCCCTCTATCAGGGGTGCACCCCAAGGTGCAGTATTGAGGTTCATGTTGCTCCTGCTCCACATCAAATACTTTTTCTGTTGCGTTGTTCATAGTTTGCGGATGACCTAAAGATTAGATGGTTACTTCTTCTCCCGAGGACTGTGACTTCATTCAGCATGACCGCGACCCTCTGTCCTGTTGTTCTGCAGATACAGATCTGCCGGGGGACCCAGTCAAATATTTATCTATAAGTCTGGGTAACCGTGTTGGTGGGCGTACATACAGGCTGGCCGGTCAACCGCTACATCATGCTCCTTCCATAAATGTTCCCAGAGTACTCTCACGCTCCGAATTGGAGAACGTAGACAACACGAACATCATCAATCAACCTCAACACCAACAATACATCAGAAATTTTGAACTGATGCTTCGCTGCCATACAACCCTGATGACCTTTGAGATAAAGAATAATAAGAGTGAAGGGGGGCTTACATAAAACATTAATGCCTTAAGCAAACATTCAAGATCAAGGCGCCTACACCCTGGATAGACAACATACTGTTAAAAACAGCTGGCTATGACGCAAAGATAAGACGGCAACGGCGAGGCAGCTTCCTTGCGGCTTTAACTGCCCCGCGTTATAATCAGCCATTATCCCTCAGGTAACTTAGCATCAAACACAATTTAAATAGGCAAACCGAATAGGAGACGGCAGCATATGTTTTGGGGGCTCAAACGTAGCTTCTGCAGTTGATCTGAAGAGATTGACTGGCGCCTCTGCTCTTTCTACATAAGACTGATGCTTGAGTACAGAACAACCGCCTATTGTCTGATCACCCGCGGCCAGGTGCAAAGACTGGCTATCAGGCTCCTCCCCAGTAGACAGGTTATGCTGTACGAAGAATGATGCAAACGAATAGGGCTGTACACTCTGACGTATATTCGGTTTAGAGTTAAGTTCATTATATTGCCTCGGATATTGCATCTTGGTCAGTTTCCTAGTCTAAGGTCACAGCTTCACGTGCGCTCACCAAGCAGCATTCACGGGCAGCGCTAAAGCTACTGGTACCGCACCTAAAACGGATAGTTCACCCACTATGCTTCGAGCGTCGAGTGGCGAAATCTCGGAGTAGTTTAGTTGTAAACATTAGTTGCGCGGAATCGGTGTTGCTTTTAGCAATGCCCGGACACTCACTTTGGTTAGGTCAGAAAGAGAGAGCGCACCGCACGCAAATAGCATGCGTTGCAGCTGTAATGGCAGCAGACGCTCAGACTTCGGTGACGGGAAACCGAGCACATGCATGAACTGTATACCATAGAGCAACATAGGAAAATGTCTCCTACCCCTCTAGTTTCAATGTTCAGTATCCAGAGCAAGATTTATTTAGGGCCCGTGCCACAGGCAGTGAAGCTGAGCAATATACACACTTGCATATTCGGCGCAAGCTCTGATAATGCTTTCCGGGTACTTAGAGTACTACACCTCCAAAAGATTGATTGCATTGCTAGTGTACTTATTTAGAGGGTCGGCTGTACCGGGAGACCAGACAGCGATTCGAGAAGACGGATCGAGTTGCAGCGAAATTTTTATTGGTACAGTAAAAGATTCCCTGTTATCTAGCTATAAAAGAACGACACCATGGACGCTCTTGCTGGGGGAACGGAGAATGCACAGCACACAGGTCAGTCGCGAGTTGCAGCCGAAACGAACGCCAAGCAAAAATGACGATGAGCAAGTCAAGCATTTTGGAACTCAGCAATCAGTTCAACAAACCACACCGGTTGCCTAAGTGTACAATGAAATAATTTTAGTTAGAATTTTACACAGGCAAACCGAGGAATCTCCAAACTGCTACATAACCCTCCCCCAGAAGGGACTGTTTAAGCAGTCCTTCGATCTAGGTGAGAACTGTCCGTCGCGGGCCAGCCTTCTGCGAGACCAGGTTGTGAAACCTGATGCAGCTGCTGGGGGAGAACCTTGCAATCGGACCCTAGTGGGCTCCCACCCGTGTCCTCCCTGCGGTGTCGAAACGGTAAAAATACTGTTTGTGGAGGGACAGTTAGAAAGTTCACGTAGGCGGTTGAACAGGAATTTCGTTGCACTTCCAGTTGACGTGCGGGGATCCAGCGAAAAGTGAAACCGAGATGCAACCAACCTGCGGTGTATATGGAAAGCAAAATGAAAAAGCAGCATAAATGCATAGCAATACACAAAAGAGTGCAAAGCGAAAAACGCGCAAAGCTGTTTTTGAGTTTTCAACAGATTTGCTCTTTTTTGGTAGTTTCAAAACTTTTTGATATTTTATTGTGGATTGTCAAAAACGTTTGGTAAGAGCAGAAAATTTCAGTGGCACGTTCTATGTAAAATAGTAAGTGCTAAAGAAGTCCGAAAAACGAACTGGAGGCTTGAACTTCCTACCGCGTCGATTGATAGTAAGGCGAGTAGGAGTGCTGTCGGTTGAGGTTGTCGGTACTGCTGGAGCGAACTGAATCGTCAGGTTGCGGTGCGAGCTGTGATGGCACAGGCTGTGAAGGTGCTTGTTGCGCCGAAGAGTCAGACTTGTCGAGGAATGCTGGCTTGAGTCGATCGATGTTGATCGTCTCAGTGGTGTTGCGTCGTAGCTTGCTAATATCGGGATCAGCTTGTTGGGCAGCAACCATAGCGGCTAGATCAATGTTGGTGCCAGGCGATGAGCTGATCTGCTGAATGCGTGAAAGAGCATCAGCGACGGGATTGAGAGCACCTGAGACATGTCGTACGTCTGTCGTAAACTGAGAAAAGTAGTCTAGGTGTCTAGTTTCCCGTGGACAATACTTGTCTGTTGCACCAATGATTTGGTAGATCAATGGTTTGTGGTCAGTAAAGACTGTGAAATGTCGACCTTTGAGGTAGTGATGGAAATGTCTGATAACTAGGTAAATCGCTAACAGTTCCCTACCGAAGGTGCTGTAACGCAATTCGGCAGGTTGCAAACATTTCGAGCAGAAACCTAGAGGTATCCATCGATGGTCGATGAGTTGTTGTAGAACTGCACCGACGGCAGTGTCGGATGCATCAGTTGTCAGGGAGAGTGGTGCAGACGTGTCTGGATGGGCGAGAAGCGCTATGTTGGAGATAGCGTCTTTGAGCTTCTCAAAAGACAGTCTAGCGTCGTATGCAAAGTGAAAAGACCGTTGTTTACCGCGGAGCAAGTCAGTCATTGGTTGAATAATGCTCGCGCAGTTAGGTATAAAGCGTCGATAATAGTTGACCAGGCCAAGGAATCGGCGCAACTGTTTGAAGGAACTGGGAGCAGGATAGCCTGGATTTTGTCTGGCAGAGCTTCGATACAAGAGGCGGATATGCAGTGGCCAAGAAAGTCGATGGAACTTTGGCCAAGCACGCATTTAGCGGGGTTGACGGTAACCCCATGCTGTGTTAAGCGTTGAAAGAGAGCGTCGAGGTGATGAAGATGTTCCTCGCCGGAAGAACTCGCGATGAGAATGTCATCTAAATAAGTGTAAACGCCTTCGGGTCCTCACGTTACTTCGTGAATGAAACGCTGAAAAGTTTGGGCAGCGTTACTGAAACCGAAAGGCATTCTGAGGTACTCGAAAAGGCCGAATGGCGTGATGACTGCTGTTTTAGCAGTGTCGTCCGGGTCGACCGGTATCTGATGGTAGGCGCGTACTAGGTCGACTTTGCTAAAGATAGACTTACCAGCTAGAGTTGAGGTCAAGTCGTGCATGTGCGGAATGGGGTATTTATCCAGGACGGTAACTTTGTTAAGTTCCCTGTAGTCACCACAGGGGCGCCAGTCACCGGATTTCTTCGACACCAAGTGTAATGGTGATGCCCATGAACTTTTGGACGGGGGGATGATTCCCAGTTCGAGCATTTGCTCGAATTCCGCCTTAGCAGCTTTGAGCTTGTCCGGGGCTAGTCTGCGAGGGCGGGCCGAAACAGGTGGGCCCTTAGCGCAGATGTGGTGCATGACGTTTGACGTCACAGGAGGCAAGTCGTTCAGGCCGCGAACGAGTTTAGGATTCTTGCTGAAAAGTTCTATAAAAGGTTGTAAAGCTTGAGGTAGGACACGAATGACATTGATAGCAACGCCGTTGGCGCTAGTCCCGATAACACTGAGCTGTGTCCTAGAGTCGATAAGCTTCTTCCTTTTAGCGTCGACGATGAGGTCGAAGCGTTGGAGAAAGTCTATGCCTTTGATAGCGAAAGGCACGACAGTTATTATGAAAGGCCAGCGAGAGGTTCGTCGGAGGCCTAAATTGAGCGTTAGCAGCTTTTCGCCGAAAGTTACGATTGGTGTGCCATTGGCGGCACGCAGTGTGATCGGCGATGGTGAGACGACCTCATCTGGGCTACGGGATATAACACTAACTTTGGCTCCAGTGTCGACTAGAAACTCGGTACCGGAAGTTAAATCCCTAACGCGGATGAGGCGACTTTGGTGTTGGCCAGTCGCGTCCGTCGCCGTTACGGACCGGCCGCGAAGTTTTCCCTGCTTCTCGGCGAAATTGCAAGATTTTACACATTTATGAGCTGCGGTATCAAAGTGCTGATGGTACCGACAGCTGGCCTGCCTGTTGCTAGGCTTGAAACGTTTGGACGGCGATTTTGATCGGCTAGGACGAGGACGGTTCATAACAAGCTGTTGAACCTGGCGACTAAGTGTCACAACTTGTGTTTGCAGGGCTTCTATAGTTGACTGTAAGTCAGAAATAGAAGTGCCCTGGGACGCGACGGCATTGATCTTGCTGGCGTTGGCTTGTGACTGTGATCGCTCAATAACACGATCCGCTAAATCTGCTAGTTGAGCGAGCGAAACGGAGCTCACTGTAGCGAGAATCGCTTGCGTGTTTTCCGGTAGCCGTTGTAGCCATAGTTCGAAAAGTAAAGTTCCGTTCACGGTTGAGGCACCAAGGAGTTGCTGCATCTCCCGTAGCAGGGTTGAGGGCAGTTTTTCGCGCAGCTGCAGATCCCTGAAAATTGCTGCAGGCGAACTTTCTCAGAGGGCACAACGCACTTAACCGTGGCCTCCTTCAGGGCCTCATAGCGGTTTTCGGTCTGAGAAATGATGATGTCATGAACCTGCATTGATATCTCCCTAAGGAGATAAGATAGGAGCTTGCAATACTTCGCGTAGTCGGAAGTGATTACGTGGTTGTAAAACAGCCTCAAGATGAGCGAACCACAAAAGAGGACCTAGGTCCCAAAAAGGTGGCACAGAGAGAGACAACGCTAAACACAGACTCTACCTTATGGTCTAAAGCTTCCATGGCTTAAAAAATGACGCAAAAAATAGGCTACCGTATGCCAAAATAAACCACAAAGTATAAAAAATATATGGAACGAGCTCACCGGAGAAAAGTTCCAAATATCCGGCACTGAGATCCTTCCGGAGTCGGGGTCACCAATTTAGAGGGTCGCCTTTACCGGGAGACCAGACAGCAATTCGAGAAGACGGATCGAGTTGCAGCGAAACTTTTATTGGTACAGTAAAAGATTCCCTGTTATCTAGCTATAAAAGAACGACACCATGGGCGCTCTTGCTAGGGGAACGGAGAATGCACAGCACACAGGTCAGTCGCGAGTTGCAATCGAAACGAGCGCCAAGCAAAAATGACGATGAGCAAGTCAAGCATTCGAACTCAGCAAACAGTTCAACAAACCACACCGGTTGCCTAAGTGTACAATGAAATAATTTTAGTCAGAATTTTACACAGGCAAACCGGGGAATCTCCAGACTGCTACACTTACGTTGCACCCTTGAGCCAGTTAAACACATACTTCAACGCATTTGAATTGTGTCCAGTATCATTTTGACACAGCCAAAGGCGCGCGGTGAACTTGGAATCGAGCTATTCCGATGCAGCCAATAACAGTAGACGTATTAACTCTCGCATGAACGTAAGAGTTGATGGTGTGTGGTTGAGACGCTTGTGCGTTCTAGCCTCTATTCATCAATCTTGCCTAATCTGAAGCTAGTACCACGCAGCATAGGCACACACGATTTTCAAAACACGTGGTGCTACTGGGTAGAGGGTTCAGTGGGAGTAATTGGACTACTTTGTACCTAAAGGCATGCTCTGCGAATGGCACCATTGGGGGCTAGGAACAGGGTAATGAGACACTCCATTAGTGAGCTTATCCAATGCTTGACACGGGCGCAGCCTAAGGTTCTGGACGATCTACCAACGCTCGGGCATCCGACGGTACTGCGTCCGGATAGCGAGACAGGCACAGGTGCATGGTTGCGAATGACCTTGCGCGGTATGACCGAATCGCGAGCAAAGCGCCAAAAGAGGACTGCTCAACCGAAAGTCAAGTTTGAACGTGGCCACTTTGGGTTATCGAGAGCTGTCTATAGCGGTTGTTTGATGAGAGGGCCAGTGCTGAGATACGACTGCGGCGAATGTGTTACACTGCGAGTGGGCCCTGCTGTGTTAGAGCAGGCGTCACTTACCCTCACGGTGGATGCAGTACACCGACTTGATGGTCCATGAATCAAATGAGATACTGCGACTGGGCTGTCGGTAGTTTGCATCGACTGATCTGTACGCACATGCATGGGCGGACTGTTACAGACCCAAGGTAAGGGCAACTGACATGCAAGCCGATGCGCATCAAAAGTATTCGTATCTCGTAACCATTTGTGTGGTATATCCGCACATGAGAGTCACTCTGTCTTTGAGTAGCAGGATTTTCTGGCCATTTTACCGCCACTTCTCCCACAGGAGTACATGGCCGACATAGCATATAAGCGAGCAACACCTCAGTTCCTTCGTAAACTAGTATCTGCAAAACCCATGTTTTCGCGAGGTCGCTAATACGGAATTTCCCACCTACCGACCTATGAACACGTAGTCCATAATCGCAATGACATTAATTGGTATAGAATGGAGTCGAGTAGATGACACTTGACATGTCCCGTAGGATGGCCGTAATAAAGAGAGAAGGATTAAATAATGCACGTACAAATGAAATGAAGTGTGACAAGGTGATTTAGCAGAGCTAATAACATGGGGAATGCTATCCGTCCATTTAGTTGCAACTGAGCACTCGCCAGACTTACCATATCCGACAAGAAACGGGAACATCGTGAATATATGTTTATACTTGAACCCTCTGAATGAAACCAAATAAGCAAGCAGAAGAAGAACGTTGTGGTAAGACATTGTTAGGAAGACCTACCAACGCTCGGGCAGGATTGGTATTTCCGGATATCAAGATGCGCACAGGTGTATGACTGTGGATGATCGGGTTCTGGAGTGGCAAACTCTTATGGCCTGCTTGAGAATACAGCGACATAGGGACCTGCGCAACTTGCCATTGGGCTCGGAGTTGAAAGTTAATCACTTTGGTAAGTGGGAAACATCATGGGCGGCAATCTGCTGAGAGGGCAATTGCCTTGATATGACTGTGAACTTCTTCCTTTTAGGCGCGTATTTAGCGAAAGATCTGTACAATGTTAGCTGAACTAAATACCCCATACTATCCAGCCTAACGTAAACGTGAGCCACTGCGCTTGCCATAATCTATTTGCATTGGAGGGATAACTGTTTTGTCATTGTGAATAACGTGTACGCGATCGCGATGACGGATATGTTAAATGTTTGAGCCCATCGCGCTCTCTGAACGCTGCACCCCAGCAATTAGCGGAGGACTCATGATGCAATTCATGCATGTTAACAACTTAGACGTTGAGGCGAACGCAATCAACCGCATTGCCCTCTGAAAGACTTGACAACAAGCGCAAACCCCCTATTTCGCATTCTGCGATGGATCAATGTTTTACATTCAAAGCGTTGTTTTAGCGTACCTCACCGTCTCTGTCCTCACACGGCGATATGTAAACTAGGTAACGTTGCTGCGGGCAGCGACTCATTCAAATGCACCGGTGGCGAACGGACCGTTTGGCTCTTCCCGTAAATCAACCACTCGAGTTCTTGGTTTGTTGCCCTACAGATGGCCTCTAAAGATCCCCATTATAAGGACAGCCAGCACAGCTGCCTAATCCGACCAATGTTGTCACTTTAAGGGTGCAAAGCACCTGCCGAGGCCCGCAGCGTTACATGTCACTCGAATACATGATGAGCACAAAGCCTTCGCCTATATTCCGCATTAACGACTATTGTTGTAGCTTAGGTCATTTGGATTGCGTGACTCACTCCTGTACTGGTTTGTCTCCTTCTTAGAGAGTCGCAGTCATACAGTGCTAATAAATAACCTGGAATCACAACCACGGGCAATAATGAGTGGAGTACTGCGTACTTGGTCCCACACCGTTCCTCATCTACAATCATGGTCTTTCCGATAAAATCAAATCTGGCAGACCGTTTCTATTTGTGAATGACATAATAAGCATCTACACATTTCCTCCAGAACATCTGCAGATAATCATCAAAACTATTCAAACGAATCTGAATTCCCTTGAACTCTGATCAAATGAATGTTTACTAAAATTCTACAGGCACAAATTCCGCGTACTCTTTCATAGACGTAACATCGCACCAGGAATTTTAACTTTTAATGGGGAACCAATATCTAGCACACAGTCCACCCGTGTCCTAAACTTAAGCTACGATGAACTGCTGCACTTTTCAACTCATTCTCAGCAACAGGTATACAAGGCAAGAAAAGCTTTAAGCTTAATCAGCAACACAAGTCTTACCCAAACCCAAGCTGACCCTTTATTTGATTTGGGTAAGCCCACTTTTGGATTACTGCCCTTTCATATACAGCCACATGCGAAAGAGTGATCTCTCACTGGAAAGTCTGCAGCGGTCCTTCACTAAAAGACTTATGAGTGAGTCGTCGCTAGCAACATATCACGATAGTTGTAAATTATTGTGCATCGATCCTCTATGGTTTTGAAGACTGAAGCTGAACTTCGTTTTCTTTTACAGAATGTTAAACAACCTCAGCTTCAGCACAAACACACAGGTGAAGTTTATGGAGGTTAATGAATAAACTTTAAGTTACCGAGAATCGCTTCACCCCCAACGAAAGTCCAAATTGCAAGTTCGTGCAAACTTCTTCCTAGTTCGATACTCAGCTTTCTACAACCGACTGCCGCACTCAGTACGAGCTAGTCCGACTATCGGTCAATTCAAAACAAAACTGTCAATTTCTGTTATTACCGAAAGGGATAAGCTGTTTAATCGAAAGATGGCGACCGAGGAGCTATGTCTTCAAGTACCTGGGAATGTTTTACTAGTAAGGAACAAAATGTATTGGTCACGCCGTTAGACCAAAGCTTGCAGATTGCAGACAATGTGTAACTTTTCGCTACCTCAGCAATAGCCTGACGACCGTCTAGGTGGAAATTAGTCAAGGTTTTATTAACCCAACGCTTCTCACGTAGTATACACTACCAACTGTCATCTATTCTTCTTTGGAGAAAACAACTTACCTAACGTCAGCACGCGTCACAGCAGTGCGAAAAGCACCGGCGCAGCCCAGCTCTCCTTTTCGATCATCTACACCTGTCTGAGCAATCGAACTATTCCTCTGAGAATACAATTTAAATAAATATTTCGGATGATTATTAGTTTTCTATGATCCCTACATAGATCTTAAATAAACCAACGTATGTCACTACTTTGTAGTTACTGGGCTTTAAGTCCAGCTCTAGTTCCTTTCCTGCTCGCCTCTTTTCTTTATCGTTGGTGGTCACTCCTGGCTTGCACGCCTAATGAGTAAGATTAAAGACGCTTGCTCATTTATACCGTTTAACTGGCATGTAAGCACATTGCACCATGCTTTAGCGTTGCGCGTTTTCGAAAGCGCCTCCTGTGAATTCAAATTAGCGAGGATAAGAACGTTGTTTTGGCGTCGTTGACATCCTCATTGGTCATGGGACGTTATCCAATGGGATACCGGTTAGCAACCTCGAGCATAGGCGACAGATAGTCCAATGAAAGTGGTCGAGAACCACCTTCTGTGCTACCATGATGCGCGTCTGAAGGAAACCCGGTGATTTCTCTATAAATGAAAGCCGCCAAATGGGCAGCTTGTGATGCTCGTTTAAGGCGAAGATCCTAGCTACCACAAGATCTGATGTATACGTAATAACCAGTACGGACAGACATAAAAGCTACCACATGAAGCGGTGTATAATTATTGGTTGCTAGTCGCTAGCTGGTGGTGGCTTATTTCAGCGGCCTAACCATGGTAACGTTTGTGGTGTAGACAGGCAAAATTCTAACTGATTTTCCGCAGTTCCTTAGTTTTAAGGGGCTCAGGCAGGCCTGCATTTACGGTTCGTCAGACATGTGCAGTGGCCAAGAAATTGCATCGTTCAAGCTGAATCAGCAATGGATGCAAGGCGGTTGGAAAATTACGTGCGATTGTCCTTGCAAGGAACATTGGGGCATTGTACAAATTATCGTAGAAATACCAACAGAAAACATAACGAATATTTTGTGCACACGCATTTCCATCAAAGTGGATGACAAAACAAAAAAGAGGATCACAAGTTGTTCAATGACGTGGCATTAGTAAGAGTTCCTTTGTTTCAACACCAATTCGCGTTAATGTTAACTAATTAAGGCTTCAGTGTCAAATTGCATGGCCTTAGTTAAAAGTCACTTGAAGGATGCGGAACCTATATATTCCTAGGATAATTAGGATTTACTTACATATGGTCGCCTATAGGTGTTAAGATGCTTGTCAACTGCATTTCCAAATGGCACCATTACAAGCACCTTCAATGCAGATGGAACCTCCCTATTGGTTCCATAGACTGGAATCCTATCCTCATAAAATCGGCATTACCCAACAAAGGAAAACCTAACAGGGCTAAAAAGACTAAAGTATTTATACATGTCATGTCTTCCTGCAAGATAAAACGCAAAAGCCATTAATTAGTAGAGGCGCATGCATTTGACTCTGGCAATTCTGGTGAATAGATGGAAAAATCAATCACTGTTCGCTCACCCACAAGCGTTCCTACTGCATATTTGTAATCACTTACAGAAGCGACCGAGCCCGCTAATTTTGTTACGAACCACTACTTCAGCTAGCCGTAGAAGCTGTCATGGATGCACGCTGTGACATACGTTGTTATCGACTTGGCGACTACTCGGAAACATTTTGTCATTGGAAAGCAGATAAATCCGGAGGATTTGTTGAAGGAGGAAAATTGCTCCAAAACTTATGCTAAAAGTGCGTCTACAGTGCTTGTTGGCGGGTCATAACCAGGTCCTAGAGTCACCGGGTACTTCAAGTTTTTCAATCACATTGAATTAAAGCATAAATATCAAGTTGAAACGCGGGATCGACAAGCATCTTACGAGCTTGAAATAACGGCAGCTCCATGGTCACCGAAGTGGTAAGCGCTTACCGAAGTGGGCCATAGGTGTGGTGTCACCGCCATCCAAGGAACCCTCCTAGTTGGAACAATGGATACAGATCCAATGATGCCCTTACCTACCAAGGGACTTTGGCCTTCGTATAAGGTGCGCCGACCACATCAGCAGTACGAAGCTACACTATCTACATGGGTGTACGGCCAACTGAAAAGGTACAACACCGGCACTTTGTAACTGTGGAAGCTCCAAAATTTCTGTTTGCGAACAACTCCTAGCTTTACCTTCTTCATACGAAGTAGCTTATTGGTTCCGACTGCCTCACAGTGCCTAACAATTACATGCATTTCCTAAACGAAATCGCACAGCTATCGATTCACCAGATTGCTCGCAGTGTCACGATGGCACTATGCGTACCGTATCGCGTGTGGCCAGACAGGTAAGCGAGCAAGGAAGGCAGCCATGCACTCCACTCGTAAGCCTTCAACGGTTCCCTCCAGCTGCCTACAATTGTTGCAACCCCAACACAATAAACCAATCCGCTTCCTTTTACTACTCACTTAGATGTCCCCTCGCTCCCGTGGAAGTGAAACCTGCTTTCGCCAGATTGGCTTCATTACCAATCACGTATTATGTCTCCGATTGGCTGATCACCCTCGACACCATAGAAGTGTGCTGATACACCGGTTGCGATCAACGCATAGGCTGCCGACCAACCGAGCCAATTGGACAGCGAACCCTTAAGCCTGCTACCAGCCTGCAGGTAGTTTTAAACCGGCTGACAATCATTACAAAATGTGCAGTTGTTCAAATCTATCGGCACATCGCGTTCCGCAACAATGCGCACTTGAAGGAAAGCCGAGGCGTTCTCTCTGACGTTAAACCGTCCAATCGACGTGACCGCAAGCCTCCGCACGACTGTACGCGCGCGCAGCGTCACACTTGTTACTCTTCCATTTGGTGAGGCCGCATACTCGACGCCAAAGTGGACCGCGTGATAAGCAGCGTACTAATCTGGTCCAGAGCACACGAGAAGTTTACTTGACTACGAGCGCGGACGAAAAGGTAAACTGCCAAGTGAAGCGATCGATAGTACTGATTCACCAGCAGTTTCCTCGTCGTTCTATCGTTTAATAGCATGGCGGTGGCTACGAGGATCTCGTACTGAGCCATTGTGGCAGCTCATGTTATACAGCGCATGAGCTGTAGCGGACTTAGCAACGCGTGCAGGCGCGGTTTGCCTAACACGCACACAGTCTAGGAAAAAAATGGCACGCGCGGCACTGATTTATCAATACCTGCGCTGCGGTTGGCCAACCCACCCAGTAGAGAATTCTAAGGGGTCCTTGGATGAAAAGACTTTTAGGGGGTCACAGTGGGCCATGTTGTGAAAGGTGGGTTGCCATAACACGAGTAACAAAAATCAGCTAAACTTCTTCTGTTTTTCTCTCCTCACACTGATCTTTCGCTGATCATTACCGGTCAGGGAAATGGATTACGCGCGCTCAAGTTGCTGTTTACGAAAGGGTGAATCCAGGCCATTCAAACGTCTCTTTGCCGAACTGGCTGAGCCGCACCCAGCTTACGCAGGTTTCGTTACTTCACGTTAAAGCATACAATCACCAAACGGGGACAGACTTCGCAACTAACAACCGATTCGTTCCCAAGAATTTGTTTGCTATCCACTGTGAATCAAATGAGCTTTACTCGCGGCACTGTCGTCAGAACCTTGCGGCAGTTACCGCACAATCCACACTGATACCAATAGAATTTTGCTAAGGACACCACCACTATATGATAACTCAAGTGCCGTGTTGGATCTCACTGCTGCGGGGTTAGGTGACAGATATTTCGTCTGCAGTTTCAGCCCGTGCACACGACTGTCGGCGAGGTCAGGTTAGCCCTGTACGCTCCGAATTCCAGTTGCTACTGTGTTCACGTGGTGTACTAATTCTGTACAACGTTGGTTTCGTCCATACTTCCTTAAATAGGTTTATGGTACTTTTTTGTGTTTGTTTATATTTCGGTACATTTCTGAGCTCGTGAGTGTTGTAGTAACTATGCACCTGGCAAAGTTTATGAAATTGTTTCGAGGTACCATGGGGTCATCAACTGTCTTCCAATAGGTGCTACCTTGGGTGTTCCAAACGAGTGGAGAAGGCGACGAGAACCGGAAATCAACACTTTGGCCTTCTTTGCAGAGCCTTCGGTCGGTTTGCACCCTCAATATTCCCCAAATGCCTAACGCCTACGTGCAATCTCACGTAGGAATATGCTACTAAGGTGTGGCAGCCGTGGCAGAACCAGGATCTCGTTGCTCTCGAGACTCCTCAACGAAGGGCAACCAAGAACGTCAGGGGGTCTCTCTCATCTGCCCTATCAGCTTAGACTGAAATCTCTAAGAAAGTACAGCAGTCGATATCGGCTTTTGCGGGGGATCACGTAATGGTTTACCAGATTCTGAAGAACCCAAACTACATTTGCCGTCCGCTGCTGGAATTGAACCACAACACTAAACTAAGAGGTCACCCTCTGAAACTGACAATTCATTACAGCCAGCTTGAATGCCGTAGAAATTACTTTTCTCTCCGCGTGTGTGAGCCTTGGAATGCCCTCCCTAATTATGTCGTCTCTGCTCCCAATCTGGCGATATTTAAAAAACGTGTTGAAGATGCATTGTCTCACTTACATTTCATTTTATGACTTGTTAGCCAGGGGCTACAAAACGCAATCGAACGGTTTCTTGCCAAACGCCTAACCACTGGATTTATGGATTTATACGTTTAATATGCGAACATCTCCGCTATTTTATTTAAGTCTATGGTGAGTCCACCACAACGCTTTTCACTTTAGTATGCAATTGCTTTTCGCAATAATTTCCATCCCACGGGACTTGTTAAGCGATGCTTTTTTACCCGTAATAAACCATTGTCCATTGTTCATATCCAGTACCTCCCTATGATTCATTTCACAGCTGATGCTTCGTAAACAATCAAGTACTTGCGCGGAATACTGGCTAGTACTAGTGGAACTCCGAAATGGCATCCGATCAAATGGTACTAATTGACAGGCATCTGGGGTTTAATAATGGGCAACTATGCGCAACATTCCAACGTATAACAGAGCAAACTGGTGCCAGCAAACATAAAACGTTACGCAACCCAGGGAATAGGCATCTTAACGGGCTATGCTTCACGACCTCTTTGTGATATCGCTCCATCCCAGTCCATTCGTACATAAGTAATGCGTCATTCCTGTAGGTTTTAAGGTGAGAGTAACGAAACCTGCGTAAGCTGGGTGCGGCTCAGCCAGTTCGGCAGAGACATTTGAATGGCCTGGATTCTTCCTTTCGTAAACAGCAGCTTCCTTCCTCATCCAACGAACAGACAGTCACCCTCTGCCGTAGACACCCACGAACGGATTGGTCCCCAAACGCCGCCTAGGCATTGCCGACGAGGACGCCTGGATTTCTTCGTGGGACGAGGACCGTAGACTAAAGTGTGGTGGGGGGAGTGACACCTTCCAAGCGCACCGTCGGGTCTGCAGCAAAGGGAAGGTCCTGTCAGCCTTTTTTCTGGACTAGCCAGTCTTTTGCAGTCCGGCCACGCCGTCCCGACGGCCCAGCGATTATGCACTCTGGTCCACACGATCGTCATAAATAATAACTAACAAAAGTCTGGACCTAGCGAAATCTGCTACACACCCCACTTTGGAAGCCCTTACTCAAGTCCCTGCAAATATTCGCATCCACCCCCACCTTCCGTTTCCCAAACTAACAGCTCCATCAAAGGCTTCCATTCTTCAGCCTTCTAAGGGTAGGCCCATGTAGTGTACCGGAAAACAAGCTCTTTCAGTACTTTGTAACATTGGATTTTACGGTTGTTTTAACCTTCGAAACGTCCACTTGTTTTACTGACTGCAAGTCCGTTGATAAAAACTGTTTTGGTGAGTACCTCGCTGCACATTTCTCGCTCTGTCTGATTCGCCTCCTATTCTTCTAACCTGAACAATATACGTTGGGTTCAGTCGCCTCCGACTTCTATACTGTCGTATTTGACACGTCTTACGTGTCATTTTTTACAGACTAGTATCCTAGGCTCCGCCCAACAAGCTGCTGTTATGTCAAGATCGTGAAATGCTTGTCGATCCTGAGTTTCAACATGATATTTACGCTTCACTCCAATGTGATTGATAAGCTTGAAGTACCAGGTGACCCTAGGACCTTGATATGACTTGCGAACAAGCTCTGCATACGCATGTTAAGCATAAGTTTTGGATCAATTTTCCTCCAACAACTCCTCCGGATTTATCTGCTTTCCAATGACAAAATGTTTCCGAGTACTCGCCAATTCGACAACAACCTATGTCACGGCGTGCATCCATGACTACTTCTACGGCTAGTTGAAAGAGCTGTCCACAACAAAATTAGCGGGCTCGGTTGCTTTTGTAAGTGATTACAACCATGCTGCAGGAACGCTCGTGGGTGAGCGAACAGTGTTTGGTTTTTCCAGATATTCACCTAAATTGCCAGTCAAATGCTTAGGTCTATAATAATTAAAGACTTCTGCGTTTTATTTTGCAGGAAGATATGACATTTATGAATACTTAAGTCTTTGTAGCCCCCTTGGGTTTTTCATTGCTGGGTAATGCCGATTTCTTGTGGATAGGATTCCAGTCTATGAAACTAATAGGGAGGTTCCATCTGCATTGAATGTGCTTGTAGTGGTGCCATTTGGAAAGGCAGTTGCCAAGCATCTCAACACCTATGGGCGACCATATGTAAGTAAATCCTAATTATCCTAGGAATACATCGGTTCCGCATCCTTCATTTGCTTTTATATAAAACCATGCAAGTTGACACTGGAACGATATATATATATATATATATATATATATATATATATATATATATACATCTGTACGTTGAAGTCTGTTGACATGGTTTTTGCCATCAATAGACTGACAGAAATTAAATGGAATTGATAGAAAATGAAATGCGATCAAAAAGCGATGTTTTTATTTTGCACACGCCATTGTGATTTTTGTGTGTTTGTTCCGTGAGTTTTTTGCTTTATGTCGGGTTAAATGGTAGAACATCCTCGTCGTCACTGCTGTCTGTTTCGGGCCATCACATCCAATGTTTCTAACCTCTGAGATTCAGCATCTCCTGTTCCCCAGCCTGGAAGACTGATTGATCCGACTGCTGCCAAACGCGGGTTGCTTCCTTCCTGTTCCTTCTCCACGTCGTTGGCTGTCCACCGCGGCACTATTCCAGTGCCTCCCTGGGAGTGCAAATAGCGCTTGACGTGGAGGGTGATGGGGTGGCATGCTTAAAACGTGCCCGATCCAACGTATGCATTGTCGAACACTGGCACTACTCACTCCAAGCACTTGGTCCCGGAACTCTGCCTTGCCTACGTGGTGTTGCCACCACATCCGAGCAATGCTTCGTAGACAGTGATGGTAGAAGTCTGACGGCCGCTTCATGTCTTCCGAGCGAATAGGCAGTCTTACAGCCGTACAAGAGTACTGCACGGACGGAAGCACTGTACACCCTGCCTTTGAGTTGGAGACTGACATCACGACAACGTCATAGATATCTCAGTTTGATGAATGCAACGCGGGCCTTTACAATCTGTTGTTAGACTTCATCTCAAACACCGTCACTAGCCATGACGCAGCACCCTAGCAAAGTAAAGTAAGTGGCTTACTCCAGAACATATCCAACAATGGTGAGCGAGGGTTCAGGCACCAACCAGTCCTGGAGCAGCGTTTTACATTTTCCCGGAATGAAGCATAAGCCGTACTTAGACGCCTTCATCGCTAAGCGGTCCAAAGCGTTCTAGACGGTTTGTTGGTCGTCCGCCAGCAAGGCGACATCATCGGCGTAGTCCAAATCCGTGAATCTGTTTAGAGGTGGGAGCTCAAATCGGCGGTTCGGTAAAACTGCCAGTGCTTTTTGGATGGCAGCTTCGATGTCGAAATAGAAGAGGAAAGGTAAAATAGGGCGACATTAACGAACATCGATGGACAGAGCAAACGAAGAAGTGAGCGTGCAGGTACTAAAGCGATAACTGACTAACAAAATCGCCCATGGATGAGGAGACAAAAGAACACACACTAACGTCATGTCACTGCCACACTTGGAATCCTCTCAGTTTGTGTTTAGTTACCAACTTTGATGGAAGTAAGCACCTGTTAGGTGGAGCCTGGGATACTAGTCGGTAATCAATAACACGTAAGAGACGTGTCAATTAAGGGACGGTATAGAACTCGGAGGCGACTGAACCCAACGTGCATTGTGCAGGCTACAAAAATAGTAAATCAACCAGAGCGTGGAACGATGCAGCAAGGTACTTACCAAAAATCTTCTAGTCAACGGATGTGCCGTCAGTAGAACAAGTGGACGTTTTGAAGGTTAAAACAATCGCATTGTCTCTGAGCGATATTACGTTGAAGTTCCTATCCAGTGTTGATGCGCTCACTGTAGAGGAACATCAGCAGTTTGTGGATTATGTTCAACAGATCGTAGACAGAAGAGTGCAGAAGAAACATAATGCGCCGACCGCGATCACTTATCCCCATGGAGCCACAGGCTAGGCTCCCGAACCACCCAGGAAAGTATGTACACAATTTTTCGAAATTGGTGCTTTCGCCTGAACTACTTGAAATCTTGTCACTCGGCTCGAAATGCTATTATCCTAAGAGTAACGAACATCAGCTAGATATTGAGACAATTTGAAAACCTGTTAGCACAAACGAACTATTTAGTCGCGCTATCAACTGACGCTCTAGAATGTTTCAAGTCCTCGTTGGTCAATTGCTGCTACCAATATCAATATTACCAAGTGAATCAACGCGGCCTGACTACTCGTAAACATTTGAATTCCCTGAGGGAGTTAAAAAACAACAAAGCTGTAGTCATCTGTTAGGGAAGTGGTATAGTCCAAATGGATAGAAATGATTACATCTCGAAACTAAACCAGCTTCACCGGGACGAAACGAATTGTTGTGTAAAAGTAGGTGAGAAGGATCAAACAGCCAAAACGGAACAAAACCTGATGAATTACCTGCAAGAGCTATGCACCCACGGTTTTATATCTAGTAGTCGGTTTGAAAGTCTGAGGACAGTTGGAACATCTCCACTCCGCATGTCAGTCAACAGCCCAGTGGTTGGCAGAATTACTGGAGCCAATAAGAAAACGAATTGTCCAACATAGTGTTCGGGCTAGTTTTACATTCGTGGAGCATATTAGAGATGGGAACCTGAAGGAGAAGAAGATGTTCTCACTTGATGTAGCTTCTTTATTCACGAATGTCCCGCTACTAGAGACAATAGAATATCTAAGCACCTACGTGCGCGATAACAGCATTCATTTAGCTATACCATTACCAAGCCCGAAAGAAACGCTTCTGAGATGCACCTACAACGTTCAGTTTCTTTTCGACGGTAGATATTACCGGTAGAATGATGGGATCGCAATGGGGTCCCCACTCGGACCAATGCTGGCAGCTATTTTGCTTGCCAAACTAGAAACTGAATCACTGAGGTTACTTATAGATCGTTTCGACCATTACTATCGTTATATGAATGATATCTTTTGTATGGCTCGTAAAGATATCTCTCTGGAGGATATATTGGCAAAGTTTAATGGTGCGCACCCGGCGACTAAGTTCACCTACGAACTTGCAAATATGGTCAACTCTCATTTCTGGATGTACACCTTAGTAGACGAACTGACGGTTCCATATTAAGAAAGACCAAGAGAAAGAAGATGTGGACCGGACAGTATACCAATTTCAGTAGTTTTGTACCGCCTAAATATAAGCGTAACTTTGTACATTGTCTCACCTCATGGGTGAGAATGATATGATCCGCGGACGCTCTGGAGGATGAAATGAAATCCATCCAGAACACTTTGCGTGAAAATGGTTATCCACAAAGATTCATTCAGCGCAACATGCAGGCCAAAATAGCGCCGGTCGTTAAGGACGTAGTCGCGCAAAATACCCTATTCCATTGCATTGGTTTTAAAGGTGATACAGTTTGTGAGCTTTTAACAAGGAAACCGACGCAATCGATAAGGAACACCTTTCCGGCTGCGGAGTTACGAGGCATCTTCGCCACGAATCCGCTAATTCCTGTGTGCAACAAGGACAGACCGCCGAAGCTGACTTCTTCTTTCGTTATCGACCGATTTGAGTGCACTTGTGGGGCAACATACATTGGTCGGACGGCTCGTCAACTGTTACGCCGCACTAAGGAACGTAGCCCTAAATGGTTGTTGAACGGGGGCACCGGAGTGCTTACAAGCGGTATTTTGTCCCGTCTGTTTTGATCAGGTCACCAGATTAACTTCCCGAGTGCCTTTACTGTGGTTTATCAGGATCCAATGAACAAATCGAAGGGTACGCGGTTAAGAATGCTCGCCACTGCAGAGGCCATTGCGGTCCGCACATTCCAACCCCCGCTGTGCACGCAGAGAAAGTTTGTTCAATCTCTACACCTGCCCTGGCCGAACAGCACTCAGCCTAGCCGTCACCCTGACATCGGCTCAGGCATTGTGATTACGTAACCATCGGTCGATCTGTGTGCATGAGACAGCGGAGAACTATTCGTTGTCTAACCATTGACCGAGTCAGTTCAGACCAAACCCCTGAACCAATCACTATCGATCCCGTTGTAATTTAACCTCATATGATTGTACCGGCCCGTAGATGAATCATTGAAAACAATTCAATTGCTCATTTGTTCGCCGAACTGCGAAACTGGTTTGCAAACTTTTCGCCGTCATGCGAGACGGCATCATCAGTGCGTCGAGATATGCAGTGTAATCTCACTGATTGAATTGTCGACCCGTGATCGGCGTGCAGGTGACATTTCGAAAGTGACGGCTTCGATCTGAGTCCTGTGATCTCTACCCATTTCCTCCTGGCGGAGGTCGTCGCTTGGGTTGTTCCTTTTTAAGCGGCGTCTCATAATTTCTCTAAGTTCTCTCCGTCGGAAGGGTTGGTAAACCGGGTCAATCTCGATATGCATGTTGATCGAGTCTTGTGTTGAGAACCACGCTTCCAGGAATTCCCTTGCTCTTCTTGTTTCACCTCGTGCCAGGACTTCTGTGTTGGCCCAGTCGAAGCTGTGTTCTTTTTCATCCACGTGTGCTGAGACTAGCGAAGATGCATAGTGTTTTTTGCATGCTCTTTTATGCTCTTGTAATCTTGTTGTTAATTTTCTGCCTGTTTGGCCAACGTAGTCCTTTTCGCAATTTCTACAAAGTAGTCTATATACAACATTGCTTTGCTCATGAGCTTCCAGTTTCTCTTTCGGTTTCGACAGAGTTTTTCTCAGTGTAGCAGTTGGTTTGTGTGCTACGATGAGGTGATGTTGTTTGAATAGTCTTGCTGCCATTTCGGATATATTCTTCATATAAGGTAAAACAACGCGTCTCTCCGTCGTTGGTGCAGACTGTCTGTTTGGTTTGTTGTGGTTCAGACACCTTCGGATGAAGCTTCGTGGATATCCGTTGAGTTGGAAACATTTAAATAGGTGCTTCTCTTCTTGTTGCTTTGCCTCTGTGGTACTGCAATGTGTTTGCACTCTACCAAATAGTGTCCGCACACAGCTTACTTTGTGGCATTTCGGATGGTTACTGTTAAAATTCAGAATTTGGTCCGTATGTGTCCATTTTCTGTAAACTGATGTTTGCAGCCTACCTTCCATGGTTCTGGTTACCAAGACATCCAGGAAAGGCAGTTGGTTTTCCTTCTCCGTTTCCATTGTAAACCGGATGTCTTCAATGGCGTTGTTCAGTAGCTGCTTTGCGACTGTAACTTGATTGCGTTTGATGATCACAAAAGTGTCGTCAACATATCGGACCCACAGTTTCGAATTAATGAGTGGGAGTACATCTCCCTCCAATTTCTGCATTACCATCTCCGCGATGAGTCCCGATTTAGGTGATCCCATTGGTGCGCCTTTCAATTGCTCGTAGATCTTCCCGTTGAAATGGGTAGAGATCACGGGACTCAGATCGAAGCCGTCACTTATAAAATGTCACCTGCACGTCGATCACGGGTCGACAATTCAATCAGTGAGATTACACTGCATATCTCGACGCACTGATGATGCCGTCTCGCATGACGGTGAAACGTTTGCAAACCAATTTCGCAGCTCGGGGAACAAATGAGCAATTGAATTATCAACCCGAGCTACCAGTTTTCCAAAACATTTTAAATTGAAAACAATTGTTTGCCTCAGGCTGACGTTCTTGATTAATCACTGAGAATGTTCTATTTTTTAATGGAAATACCAAACGTTTACAATCCTGAAACCCGACCGGACCCTTGACCTTTGTACCGCTTTGGTTGTTTGCCTGTTTTTGAGGCGTGGTAGGTTGAGCTTCAAGGGAACGGAGGGTTTCGGGAGATCCAGTGCTCCAGTAGTCACTGCAGGCTCGGGTGCTGGTCTGACAGCATCCGGATTGGTTGCAAGTGGTTAGTCAAGAAAAGCCAATTTTGGCGTTTGATGGACACCATTGTTCGGTGACGATTCTGGTCTAAAGTGAAATGTTGCGGATTCCTTTGCAGGACTCTAAAAAGGGCCAGTGTAGGGAGGCTGGTAAAAGAGCCGCACTGCGTCGGTTCGGAGGAAGGCGTGAGTGCAGCTAGAGAGTCCGCTGTGCATTTGAACATCTCCAGGCTGTTCGCGAGGCGCGGTCGGGCGTGGTGAAGGTATGCGTGGATCTACGGAGGATGCAAAGTTAGGCGGCGGCATACGCGACGATACGAGACGTGAAACGAATGCTCCTTACAACTTTAGCCTCGTGCCGTAAATCAGCGCTGCTGGTGCACATTTCAAGTCAGCCTTGATGCTGCTGCGAATGCCTAAGATCGAAACGTTGTTGCTCAAGCTAGGGTCGGCGGAGGCGCAGAGAAAGGTTTTAAGCTGTCTATGGAACCCGTTCAGCTAACCCATGGGCTGCTTGGTGATACGCTGTGGTATGAATGCATCGACAGCCTAAAAAGCTGCAGAACGTATCGAGTTATGAAGATTCGCAAGGTTTTCCTCGGCCAGTTGTAGTGGTGGATGGGCATCGGTAGTGCGAGACCAACCGGTCCACGAAGGCCCAGATAACCGTCTCAGCTGTGTAGTCTGTTACGGGAATAGCTTCTGTCCACCTGGTGAAGCTGTCGACACCTGTAAGAAGGTATACGAATTCGCGCGAAGGAGGCAATGGACCTATCAGGTCTAAGTGTACATGCGAACAACGCGAGTCCGGGGTAAGAAATGCACCGAGAGGACTGTGGGTGTGACGATGTATTTTGGGGCCCTGGCATTGAAGGCAGGTGCGAGCCCAGGTACGAATATCTTTGTTTACGCGTGGCCAAACAAAGTGTTCGGTAAGCAGTTTCAAACACGCAAGGATACCGGGATGGGATAATGAGTGCAATGCGTCAAAGGCTGTGCGTCTGAATTAAACGGGCACGAGGGGTCTAGGACAACCTGTGGAAGTGTCACAGATAATGGCTCTTTCTAATTTTGAGAGATCCAAAATCCATACTTTAAAAATAATTTCCCCCCACGCAAATTTCAACAGTGCATTTATATTTTGACGCTTCATACTCAAACACTTTGCCCCATGCGAAGTTCAAGGGGCGGTGACTCTTTTAACCAAATACTCCATACCTCATGATCCCCTCCGGAGTTATAGTGGATTATTATTTTGACAGTTCAAACTCGGTGAGTCCACAAGCTTGTAGTGACTCGTTGTTAAACGATTTTACTGAATTTGGTTTCCACTGAATTTTTCACACTTCTATGATTTTCGCATTGATCACCCTACGGGATTTGTCAAGCTTTAGCTTTTACACCCGCATAAATCCATTGTTCCATTGTTCCGTGATTTGGAGAGGAACAGGTTGCACATGCAGCGAAGTGAACTGCAGAGTGCGCTGTGTTTCTTCATCTTGAGCCTGAGCCGATGCCATGGCGGCAAGGTCGACGGTAGGCAATGACTGGAGAGTGAGGTCGACTCGTGAGAGCGTCGGCTACGGGATTGTCGATACCTGAGACATGACGTATATCAGCAGTGAACTGCGTGACAAAGTCTAGGTGTCTTGTTTCCCGTGGTGAGTATTTGTCGCTAGCAGAGTTGAAGGCAAAGATAAGGGACTTGTGGTCAGTGTAGACAGTGAAAGCGCGGCCTTCGAGTGTGTGCCAGAAGTGACGGATGGCTAGGTAAATGGCGAGCAGTTCTCTGTCAAACATGCTGTAGCGGGATTCCGCTGGTTGCAGGCACTTGCAGAAGAACCCAAGGGGTTTCCATGGACCACTAACGTGTTGTTGGAGGACGGCTCCTACCGCGACGTATGAGGCATCAGTCGTAATAGAAAGCGGCGCAGTCAATCGGGAATAAGCGAGGAGGGCTATGTCGGAGATAGCATCCATGAGCACGTCGAAGGCTGCCTGTGCTGTCTCAGGGAAATCGAACTTAGTTAGATGTTGCATTAGCTGAGCGCAGCGCGGAATGAAGCTTCGATAGTAGTTGACCAAAGCATCAAATCGACGGTGGTGTTTGAACGAAGTCGCAGCTTGAAAGTCCTTGATTGCCTGAATAGTATCAGGAAGGACTTCGATACCAGATGATGAAACGAAGTGGTCTAGGAATTCTACCGTTGATTTGCCGAGTTCGCACTTAGCTGTGTTGACTGTTACACCGTGTTGGATAAAGCGCTGGTAGAGAGTTAGAAGATGCTCGAGGTGCTCTTGTTCCGATGAACTGGCTACTAAAATATCATCGAGGTAGGAATAAGCGAAGTCTAGGCCATGTGTGACATCGTGGATAAAGCGTTGGAAGGTTTGTTTGGCATTGCACATTACATAATGGCATTTATAAAATTTCAAAGACGCCGAAAGGAATGATGGCGGCTGTTTTAGAAATGGTATTCCTTCTACAGATATCTGGTGATAGGCACGAACCAGATGGAGCTTACCTGTTAGGCATGCAGTAAACTCTTGCATGTGTGCGATGGGATAGCTATCTGGGACAGTTAGCTGATTGTGCGGTAGTCACTGCAAGGGTGCCAGTCACCAGATTTCTTGGAGACCATCTGCAGGGAAGAGGATCAAGTGCTGTCGGAAGGGCGGATTATTCCTAGTTCGAGCATGTGCTCAAACTCCGCCCTAGCCACTTTTTGTTTCTCTGGCGATAGACGGCAAAGACGGCATGAGACGGATGGGCCATTTGTCTGTATGTAGTATGTGAGTTGGGATGCCACGGGCAAAGCTGCGTTCAGTGGCTGAATGAGCTTGAATTACTGAGTAAAGAAGTTGGCGTAGGCGGGCGAAGTCTGAGTGAAGACGTAGACTGGTGTTATAGATGCGATATCGGCGGTGACGCCATGAACACTGAGTTTCGGTACAGTGTTGATTATCATCTGGCGTTTTGCATTGACCAAGAGGTTGAAGTGCCTGGGAACGTCAACGCCGATGATGGCAAAGGGGACTGCAGTGCCGGTGATTACCCGCCGTTACGTGCACCGAAGTCCTGGGTCCAGGTTAAGCGATCGATGACCGCAGGTGGCTATTGGCGTGCCATTGGCAGCACATAAGCTTGTCGACAGAGAAGTGGTAGGTTCACCTGGCATAGGGGAATGACGCTGACTTCCGCGCTGGTATCAATTAATAACTAGATCTCGGAATCATAATCCCTAATGTAGATGAGTCGACTTTGGGCTTTACCGACACCGTTAGTCACCATTACGGGTCGGCCCAGCAGACCATCTGTAGCGGAGTAGCTACGGTCTTTATTACCGAAAGGCGAGTGGTAAAAACAGTAAGCCGTGGCCTCAGATTTTGTGCGACGGGGCGATGATCCAGAGTGGCTGCGGTGCTTACGGTTTAAAGTGAGTTCTTCGAGCTGGTGCTGAAGAGACGCTATCTGTGATGATAATGCCTGTAGTGCCGACGGCTGGCTATTCTCGGGTGTCGGTGTGGCTGCGCCAGCTCAAAACTGCTTAGGTGCCTTGGTTTTAGCCTCTGGCTGGTGCCGTTCGATGACGCGGTCAGCTAGATCCGCAATTGCTGCGAGTGGGAGGTCACATGCTACTGCAAGGATAGCCTGCGTGCTTTCACGAAGGCGTTGCATCCACGGCACCTGGAGAATCCCTACATCCATATTGGACGTGCCGAAGAGTTGCTACGTTGCGCGCAGCAAGGCTGAAGGCATCCTATCGCTAGATGCCAATCACTGAATAGTTACTGCAGACGCACCTTGTCAGAAGGCGTGATTCGCTGAATAATGGCCTGTTTAAGAGTCTCGTATTTCATTACTAGATGGGGGCAAACGTGATGTCTCTCACCTGCGAGGATCTATTCTGAGTAAGGCGAGATATTAGCTGATTATATATCGCGAAATCAGAAGAAATCCTACGAATGTAAAAAACGGATTCTAGGTGAAAAAATGGTGGAGGGGCTAGCGCAACAGAATTGAGTATGACAGGCTCAAAGGCGTTAACCGCGTATGGAGATTGCTTATCCTGTAGATAATCCATTGCAAAAAGCAGAGGAAATGGTGGTAGGTGAGAAAACAATATGCTCAGAAGTAATGAAGCACCAAACCATTGGAACGAGCTAACCAAATCAAAAGTTCAAGATAACGAACCGCGTGTTCTTTACAGGGGGGCACCAATTGTTGGGTGGGGCCTAGGATAATAGTCGGTAATCAGTAACACGTAAGTGACGTGCCAAATACGGGACGGTATAGAACTCGGATGCAACTGAACTCAACGTATATTGCGCAAGCTACAAAATAGGAAGCGCATCAACCAGAGCGAGAAACTGTGCAGAAAGTTACTCACCAAAACGCTTCGTGTCAACGGCTGTGCCGTCAGTTGAACAAGTCGACGTATTAAAGGTTAAAACAACCGTAAAATTCAATGTTGCAAAGTACTGAAAGAACGTGCTTTCCGATACACTATAACCCATAGAACATTCGTTGTTCAACTTCAGGTGGATATATCTACTTCAATGGGAACAACGTAACCCATTTTCCCTGTGCTAACAATCGAGCGTAATTGTCCAACCGCCTTGCACCCATTGCTGATTCAGCTTAGGGGGTACAGTTTCTTAGCCACGGCCCATGCCTGACCACGGTCAAATGCAGGCCTGCCTGGCTTCCTCATACCTTACGGACTGCGGAAAACCATTTAAAATACTGCCAGTCTACGCCACCATCTTTACCATGGTTAGACCGCTGAAAGAAGCCACCACCAGGTAGAGACTAGCGACCAACAAGTATGGACCGCTTCGTATGGTAGTTTGTATCCTTTCCGTACTGGTTATGGCATCGCAAGTTGCCCATTGGAGGGTTTTCGTCTGGAGAGAAATCATCGGGTTCCCTTCAGACGCGCATCAGGGTAGCACAGAAGGTGGGTGCTCGACCACTTTCATTGGACTGTCTGTCGCTTATGCTCGAGGTTTCTAACCGGTATCTCATTGGCTAACATCCCAAGGCCAATGAGGGTGTCAAGGACGCCGAACCAACATTCGTAACCTCGCAAAGGTGGCTGCACAGGAAGCGATGTAGAAAATGTGCCACGCTAAAAGCTTGGTACAACGCGCTAACATGCCTGTAAAATGGTATAGTAGGCCCACGCAAAGTGAATTGTCGCATAATCACTGAGGCATTTTAAAAAGGCTGGGCTGGAAATAGCTACATGAGAGCATGGGCAGTGTCGGTATTGTCTCGAAATATACAGCTGTAGAAAAAATATTGAGTAAACGGGATGACAGCTTAATTGCACACGATGGAGGCAAAAAGGTAAACTTGTAATATTGATTGCATATCGGTGAATGCTGAGCTTCAGGAATTCAAAATTTCTAATTAGTTCAATGAATGAGGGGAAGCAGGTTCTAAGTAAAGAATTCTTTTCTGTAAATCTCATCAGACTCAAACATTACATGAGAATTGCAAAGGGCTAAATGTGCCGGACTGGGCCGCGTATTGATCAGAAGGTTTAATTCATACGGGAACAAATTAAAAATAGTTGAGGTGCAATTTGTGAGATTACTAGCGAGGACGCGCGACCTGTCAAAAAGTTCGCCAGGGAAGATTGAAAACATGTTATCCAGCTTAGTAAACACCTGCCATGATTACATTAAGGTTTGACCAGGCAGTAGTGGTATTCTTACAAGTGCACATTTGCAGTCACTTAGGGAGTTATGGTTAAATACAGCGTTAATTATCTTTAAGTCGGATAAAGTTTCTGGTAATGTTCTAATAGATAGATCTGATTATGTTCTTAAGATACAACATATTCTTAGTGATGGATGTGTTTCAAAAGCTAATATTAAAAAAGGATAATACAGAAGAGCTACAAAAACAACTGGCCGATTTGCTCAGACGAATGAAGAAATTGAATAATAACACAAAGTATGAATTCGAAAAGCTGAAACCTTCAGGCGGACACGATTGTACGGTCTCCCTAAACTTCATAAAGTGGACATTCAAATGCGTCACATACTGGATATGGTTAACTCTCCGCAACATTTGACAGATCAATGGATGGTTGAGAGACTGGAACTGCTGCGTAAAACCGTCTGCACTTACTGCATGTAAGACACTTTCGAGTTCATTGAGAAGATAAGGTGAGTGAACTTTAACAACAAATGTATGTCATCTTTTGATGCGTAGTTGTTGTTTACGAATAACCATTGGTTGGAAACGGTGGAATATGTTTGCGACCTAGTACGGTAGCTGAATGTACCTATAACTCACCCGGAAAAACCTCTGAAGCAATTGATTCTCATATGAACTTTAAGCGTGCAGTTCATCTTCAAGGGGCGATATGATGTTAAATTGATGGAGTTGCTGCAAGATCACTATTGGGACCCATTCTAGCAGATGGCTTTATGGCAAATTTGGGGCATAAGATATTAAGAACGCGCATCATCGAAGTCGAGATGTACGTACGTTATGTAGACGACACATTGATACTCTAGAAATCGAAAGCGCAGGCTGTGAAACTTAAAGCCTTTAATGCTGCGCATCAGAATCTACATTTCACATGTGAGCACGAGACCGGAAAGCGACTACCGTTATCGGACGTTAATATTATCTGAAACGCCGATGGATCTTGCAGCGGAGCGGTGTATAGAAAACCAAATTGGACTGGAGAGTATATCAACTTCTATAGTGCGGTACCCATACAGTACAAACGAAATCTAGTCCGCATCCTTGCGTTTCGGGCACATAGAATTTTCACGCCGGACACAATCGCCAAAAAATTGCAGAAGATCGGTGACACGCTAAGAGAGGATGGGTATCCAGATAAATTCACCCTCAGGCATTTGAAAGAATGCAAAACTACCGAGGATGAACGTACCCAAAAAAGCACTTTTTGTGCATATTCCATTCAATGGCAACGTTGCGGCTGATGCCCTGTCCAAAGGCCTGAGAGGCGCTGTTGAAAAGACCTGTTTCGTGGCTCGCCTACGCATAGTATTACACGACAGGTTTTTATTCTCATAACCTTCGAAAGACAGGCTTCCTCCGGTGACTCGGTCAATCTTTGTTTATTTTTACTAGTGCTATTCTGCTGCACGATATATGGGTCCTACTACGAGGCGCTTATTTCATAGTGTAGCGAGAACGACACGGTAGGAGAGAACGTCGTTTATTGCACACTGAGAGGTTCACACACATGTCCCACGCGCACACACAACTATAGCCGCGTTTCCCACTTACGACGCACCACGTTCCGCCGAGTGAAGTGGTGTCCACTAAGCGCCATTAGGCTGATCCGACGTGGATATTGAATGTGCCGTTTTCCGTCCACATTTCTGCTCCCTTGCGTCGCAGCCTATCCAGACTGGATTCGTACCAAAGCTCTCGACTTGCTTGCTCGGGGCTGTGTTGCTCTGGTCGGGCCGATTCCTGGGGCCGTAGATAAAGGCATATCTCTTGGGAAAATCGGGCTCCCTTTCATTTCGCCGCTTGTTCTTCTCGGCGTGGCCGCGGTATCGGTTGTCGCTGACGATCCATTCCCGGCTTGCATCGTAGGCCACGAGCTGGGTTGACGATTCGCATTCCCAGTCTCCGCGTTAGTCCCGATCTGCTGCTTCCGGAGCATTTCCGTGTGAACTGAGATCCGCGCCCCCACAATAGGATTCGCGAACACATCACGAAGTGGTTTTACAAAGACGACGCAAGGTCTAGTAACGGCTGCATATTTTCCCAACTTCTAGTATGCAGTCACGCAGGGACGGAAACCGATTTCAGAGTCATCTAACTTATCCCTGAAGATTTCTCGCGCGGGTTCTGGGAGCATCTCTTGTCCATTGCAGAAGCTAGCTACATCCGCCAAATCAAGCCAGAATTGTGCGTACAAAAACAGTTTGTACTTCCTTTACTTCTACCGTGGCCTACAAATTCGGCTGCGAGTTCCCCTGTACATACTTTGCCACCTTCAAGTACGCCGTGATTTATTGATTTGTTGCTGTTGGAAGTAAACATTCTGATCAATACGTAGCCCAATCCGGCACATTTAGCACTTTGTCGTCATCATGTAATGTTTGAGAATGTTTGAGAATGACTGAAAAGAGTTCTTTACCCAGCTTCTGCCTCCTTTGATTCATTCCAATAAATGAAAGCTTGTAGTATTGGCAAAAAGCAAGTGAAGTGTGCTGAGAGCCTTTTGCATATAATTGCAGCCAAAAATAATAAAATAATAGGCTAAGGGAGTCAAACTAGTGAGGCTTATCTGTTTTAAAGCCAAAAATCTTATGGCGAGATGAGACCTTGAAGTGCGGATGGAGCCACTCGAGAGACTACCTTGCATGGAAGCAGGTCCCCAGGGGACGGTTCCATGGATAGCAGTATTACTTTACTTGAACCGATGACTATTCATACAATTATTCTTACTGTCGGCGCTTGCACTACTTTTAATTGATATCAAACTCCCAACATTTCAGATGAAACATAGGTACCCTTAGACGATTTTCTTAAGTATGTGATTATGTTGTACAATATGATCAGACTAAGTCATCGGTCTGTGTCACGCAATGTCGAGCAACACAATATTTATTTATTTATGTATTACATAGTCTATGGGCCAGATCAGAAGGTGGTTATATCGTCCGCGTATTAAAGGTTTTTCAATCTGTCACCTGACAGAACTACAAGTACCATACCTAAGAACTTTATTAATGTAACAGTGTGAAATCCATCAATGTCAATAAACCGCTTGGGCCACTGTGGGGGAAGCTGCTCGTATCTGACTTCTCTGTGTAACGAAAAAACAATAGCAAGCCAATCGAATGCATTAAGAGAGAGATGATGAGCTCTGGACCAACTATTGCGGTCTTTCAAATGACTTCGCAATCTAATAGAGCAAGCGGCCTTTCGATGATTGATACCCAGGACGATGTTGTCGGCATAAATTACTAAACTAGCTTCCGCGGGGCTATTATTGAGCTCACGTAAATACATTCGTGTAGAGGTCGGTCTCTTCACAAAATATCGATCGACCACTTGAAATGGTTTCATCCACATATGTTTGTTTACACTTTGACCCCAGCGTATCGAAGTATTGTGACAAAAAGACTAGCTACCTAAATTGCAGTTTTGACCACTGCTGTCCTTGAAAAACTCTGAACCTCCGCGCTGACAGGATATCCTCCTCTGACTGAAGTGGCTATATCAACTTAAGTAAAGTACGTTTAAAGAAATAGACTGCACCTCAGTGAGGTTTCTCACTCTTCGAACAAAAGAATAGCTACGCCGCCTCCATGAAGTGTATATCTCGTCTGTTCTTGGGAACTGCAGTATCTCAACAGCATCAACAAAAGAGTCCAACAAATATCGACCTGCCACTTGTTTTTCTGTTGCCTAGAAGCTTCAAACGAAATAATGCTGTCGCAACTCACTCGATTGAGCCCCTTCAAAGCACTTATCGTTGTTCGAGATCTAGCGTAGGTACAGTGGTCTATTTCCTACTTTCTATACTGTCATTTCATGACAACAGCAACCCATCAACTCGTTGGTGTTTCTTGAGTATAACAACACATTCTGCTGTGTAAACTACGAAATGCTGTCGAAAGATCTACTCATTCAATAAAATATATCCCTCCATCCTCTATTTGCTAAGCACGTACTTTACGGAACGCACCCAGATAACATCAGTCAGTGGCAAATGCTCCTACCCAATGAGCATCAACTCGGGGATGCTTCAGGGAGATATTCTGTCGCCTTATCATCTTCTAGTTACATCAGTTCAATAATAACTAAACAATAAGTGAAGTCTGCTGTAACAACGCAGTAGCTACTTACATTTCAATAAAACTGACTCAGTCATATTCCGACATAAACGCTCTCAGTGGAGCACCGCTCAAAACATATCACTTTTACCCAAGTGGGCCACCCGTCAACTCCGAGTTCAGTGGCAAGTTGCGCAGGCCACTATTGTCGCTGTATTCACAAGTACGCCGTAACATTTTGCCACTCCAGACGCCGATCATTCACAGTCATACACCTGTGACTATCTTGATATCCGCACACACCGAACCTGCCCGAGCGATGGTAGACCGTCCTAACAATGTCTTACCACAACCTCCGTCTTCTGCTGTTCTTATTTGGAATTATACAGGGGGCTTCATTTATAAACTTATATCCACAATGTTTTCGCTTCGTGTCGAGTATGGAAATAATGGCAAGTGATCATTTGCAATTAAATGGACGCATAGCAGTTATCATGTAATTAGCTCTGCTAAATCACCTTGTCACACTTTATGTTATTGGTACGCTCCTTATTTAATTCTTCTCCCTTCGTTACGATCATCCTACGGGACATGTAAAGTGTCATCTACTTGACGCCATTCTATACCATTTACTGTCATCTGCGGTTGTGGACTACGTGTTCATAGGTCGTTAGGTAGGAAATTCAGCGTTATCGATCTCGCGGAATCATGGGCCTTGCAGGTACAACTACTGTAATAAGGAACTGAGGTGTTGCTCGCTTATATGCTGTGTCGGCCAAGTACTTTTGCGAGAGAAGAGGTGGTGAAATGACCAAAAAAAGCTGCCAATCAACGATGGAGTGACACCCACCTGGGAACATACCACACATTTGGGTGCGGGATACGAATTCTGTTGACGCTCACCGGCTTGCATGTCAGTTGCCCTTACCTTGGTTCTGCACCAGTCCGCCCATGCATGTGCGTACAGATCAGTCGATGGAAAATGCCGACAGCCCGGTCGCAGTATCTCATTTGATTCAGGGACCACCAAGTCGGTGTACTACATCCACCATGAGAGTAAGTGACGCCTGCTGTAACACAGCAGGGCCTACTCGCAGTGTAACACATTCGCCACAGTCGTATCTTGGAGCTAGCCCTCTCAGTGGACCGTCGCCCTACACAGCTCTCGATAACCCAACGTGATCACGTTCAAACTTGAATTTCGGTTGAGCAGGCCTCTTTTGTGGATTTACTCGCCATTCCGTCATACCGCCCAAGGTCATAAGCAATCATGCACCTGCGCCTGCCTTGCTATCTGGACAAAGTATCGTCGAATGCCCGAGCGTTGATATGTCGTTCAGAACCATAGGCTGCGCCCGTACCAAACTAAGGATAGGCTCACTAATGGAATGTCGCATTACTTTGTTCGCAGCCCCAATGGTGCCATTTCCAGGCCATGTCTTTACGTACATGGTAGTCCAATTACGCCCATTGAACCCTCTACCCAGTAGCACCACGTGTTTGGACAACCCAGTACTCCAAAGCTGCATGGATCTAGCTTCAAATTAGGCACCGTTGCCGAATAGAGGCTAGAACGCCCACGCGCCTCTACCACGCATCATCAACTCATGCGTTCGTGAAAGGTTTATTACGTCTACTATTATCGGCTGCATCGGGATAGCTCAATTCCAAGGTCACTGCGGGCCTTTGGATGCGCCGAAAGGATACTGGATACAATTCTAATGCGTTGAAGTTTATGTTCAATTGGCTTTCGGATGCCAATCAGAGCCTTGGGAACAATTCAGTTGCATTAGGGATGCAGTCATTCGTCAAAGCTTTTGATCACGTTTAGGTAATTCACTCTAAAGGTCTACACAAGGCGCATCGCTGTCACCTCCAGAAGGGTGCTCTGTGTTCGGACGGTGCAAAATATAGATAGAAAGGAACCACAGCCTTTACTTACTTGTTCACTGCTGCAGGACGGACCAGCCAACTGACAAAACCAGCTGTTCTGAATGCGTATCGAAGTACGCTAACATGCGAGTTGAGCAAGCGCTCACAGGAGACAATTGATGGTCACTGGTCACATGTTCACCAGACCTTACTAGCAGCAGGCAAATCCTCATGTGGTATGTCTAATAGACAACATGGATATTGGGTCTCTTCGCAGTCTCTGGAACTTATAGATGCTCGCCGGCAAATCCCGGCTGGAAGCGAGCACAATGAAACTCGCAAAGAGCTCCGGGCAAAACTCCGTGCTAGCCTGAAGAGAGACCGCGAATCTTGGTGGTCTCGTCGTGCGTCAGAGATGGAAGTGGCCGCTGCCCTTGGCAACCATCGTAAGTTATTCCGTCTGATACGGGAAACGGGCAGCAGGAGACCTGGTGTTAGTGAAACTATACGTGACGAGAGTGGACAGCCTATCCACAATTTGTCAAAACGTCTGGAGCTTTGGGCTGAGCATTTTGAAAAGCAGTTGAATCGGCAAGAATTGTTCGATTCGCCTGTCACTGATCGCCCCGCTCCGTGGGCTGTCCCTTTGGATCCACCCTCTCGCTCAGAAGTCGAACGTGAGATCGGACTGTTGAAGTTGAACAAAGCCGCGGGACCAGATGATCTTCCTCCAGCCCTCTTCAAATTTGGAGGCTCTGCTCTTGCTGATGCTTTGCATGAATTACTAGTGAAACTGTGGGAGCAGGAAACTGTCCCAACCGACTGGAGCCGCTCCGTTATTGTTCCCATCTTCAAAGGCGGCTCGCGCTCAGAATGCGGCAACCATAGAGGAATCAGTCTGATCTCCATCGCCTCCAAATTACTCGCGTCCATAATTCTCCACAGACTGACTGGCGCTCGTGAAAGCCAGATTCGTGAGGAGCAAACCGGGTTTCGTCGGGGTCGTGGCTGCATCGACCACATCTTCACCTTGCGTCAGTTGTTGGAGCACCGTCACACATATTGGCGGCCCACCGTAGTCGTGTTCCTCGACATCAAAGGTGCCTTCGATTCGGTTGATCGTTGTGCCCTTTGGAATTGTCTACTCAGGAAAGGGGTGCCCGAGAAATATGTAAATATTATCCAAGCATTATATGCGCGTAGCACGGGCAGAGTAAGGGCTTACAGCAGGCTGTCGCCACCCTTCAATATCTCCAGCGGTGTGAGACAAGGATGCCCGCTGTCACCTTTCCTATTCAACTTCGCTATTGACGAAGTCATGGAGATTGCATTTACGGGACATGATTTGGAAGGTGTGGAGCTACTCCCAGGAGAACGACTTCTTGACTTGGAGTATGCAGACGACATTGCCCTCATCTGTGACAGCTCCCAGACGTGTCAAGCGGCATTGGACAGATTAGCATTGGCTGTCAGTCGCTTCGGGCTTTGCTTTGCACCACCGAAGTGCAAAGCGTTCCTCCAGGATTGGCAGGGTTCGCCCCCTGTGCTGACCCTTGGTGGGGATCAGCTAGAAGTCCTTCAGAAATTCAATTACCTGGGAAGTTGTATCAGCGCCCTTGGGATCGAAGACGAGATCACGAACCGTATAGCAAAAGCTCGAAGTGCTTTTGCTAACCTTCGCCACCTATGGCGACGGCGCGACATTACTCTCGCCCTGAAGGGTAGAGTGTACAATGCAGCGGTACGTTCGATCTTACTGTACGGTTGCGAAACCTGGCCCCTAAGATCGGCGGACATGAAGAGGCTACTTACGTTCGACCACCGGTGCCTTCGCAGTTTGGCTCACATCTGGTGGGAACACCGCGTGAGTAACGAGCGTGTTCGACGCCTTGTTTACGGCCTAGGAAAAGGGAATGTACCGCTCAGCACCGTCATTTCACTCACCAGGCTCCGATGGCTGGGCCACGTGTTGCGCATGCCAGCCCACCGACTCCCTCGACGTGCGTTGTTTGCTCACCAGGGATGTGGGTGGAAGAAGAGGAGAGGTGGCCAAGCGATGACTTGGTCCAGAGGAATGAAGGCCCTCACTTCGGAGCTGGCCTCAGTTGGAGCTTCACGGCTCCCTGGTTGGGGTCCAAAAGACGGTGAACACGTTTGGCTGGATACACTTGCTGATATGGCAATGAGCCGACCTCAGTGGCGTTCCTGCTGTGAGTTTCTTTGTCCCTCCCCATCCCTTTAGCCTCCCCCTCCATCTACGATCTTATTTCGTAGGGTAAAACGTAATTAAATTTTTGTTTTTGCCTAGTAGCCGGCTAGTAGCTTACCGGAACGATGCGTATCCGTTGCTGGTAGCTCAGCTGGCATTCAACTGTCGTATTTATTTTTCCTTTATGTATTGTATGTATGTATGTATTTCCTTTATGTATTGCGGTACAATAGCGGAGGTGTTTTACCATCTCTAGCTGACATGTATAATGATGATGATGATGATGATGCTGCAGGACGGTTTTTCTAGCTGTTACCGATGAATGCGATGTCATCGGAGTACTCCAAATATAGTAGCCACTTCACATCCATGAAGTGGAGTCCGGTGGAAACAATGTCCACCATTTCGTTAATGTGGACTTAAGAATGAATGAGGACGGTGCACAACATTTCTCCTTAAGCTCTTCCTTCATACACACTAATAACATACGTACAATAGTTATATACTGCTTATACCCACCTTTCTTAATCCGTACTCCTCAATGAATACATTGATTTCCGGAGAATAAATAGTTCCGATGTTCGGGAACATAAGGATAGATCGCCAATACAAATAGCGCTGTTCTAACAACTGACAGTTAATAAATGATAAACAAAGGAAACAAGTATGCTGGAGATGGTGCAGATTAGACCTAGGATTTTCTGATTGTCGCATTTCAAACCTCAGTCTGGTTGAAAAGGTGGATTGAGACAGCGAAACTCTAGAGGCGGAAACTGTCCTCTACTTCCCCAGTTTTACTAATAAATTGCACAAATCATTTAACGTGGAACGTCTCCTGCTTTTACATTAGGTTGGAACAAGTCCACTAACCCTCAGCGTTTAATTTGTCTCAGCGATCCCACTTCACTTTCGGCTTCTGTGAATGAGAGTGTATCCAGAGGAACGACCCATAGTGCAGGGCTATTAGTGATCGGTAAGGAAATTGACATTGCTAGCTACTGGACTGCTTTTCCAACTATTCACCTTAACATTTTAGACATTTTGTGAAGCTTTGCGCAGGTTTCCTTTTCTTGTCATACATTTCTTCGTCTGCAGCTGCTACCTTGCTGCCTGCTTCCGGATTAAGACAGAATAGTTTCCCGTGGTCACCAAAGCCAACGGTAGTCCCAGACACGGACGCTCGACGGGGCCACTAAAATTCACGAGCACTGTGTAGGCTGGCGCGCGTTGTTACTCTGAGATGTTTGCGAGTTCCATCGTATTCGCTTCCAGCCGGAATTTGTCTGCGAGTATTGAGAATTCTCAGAGAATTCACAGAGACACACTACACATCAGGGCAATCAGAACTGCCAAATAAACATAGGAACAATGATACAGGCTGGTTAAAAAGCTAACGGTCAATAGATTCTGTAGGAAGGCAGAGATAAGAATGGTGACGAAGAATGTTAATACAATTAACTACGCACTGTTTTGACTTATTAATATGCTGACATGATAACAGTGTTAACCCGGCTGGTTAAAATTTGGAAATGCAACGTCCCGTTGTCTACTAACACCTGGTGAATATCATCCAGGGAGAAGGAACATATTAACTTCACGAAATACAGGATGATCACGGAAATGTGAAGTGGTGGAATCAGGAAGGGGAACAACCAGCGAGACCAATGTTAGGCTTCGTCGCACTTGCTTAGGCCGGTTCGTGAGCGGTGACCAGCAGCGTGCCTGGGATAAGAAGAACGGAGAAGGTATTGTTCGAGGTCGCAATACATCAAATGAATGCATCTGCATTTGTGCCTCCAGGACGGGCATCAAACAGAATGATAGAGCCGCGGCTTAGAAAATCTCATACTGGGGGCTTTCAGTGTTTCTCCCTCCCATCCTTGTAACTCCGAATGTCTTCACTTTGGATATGGTCACAGTGATCGGAACGGCACAGGCTGACTTCAGCGTCGACGATGGACACCACTGAGATTGCGTGTCTCTATCCAAGACAAACGGCTGGCACTCCAAAACCCCACAACCAAGGTCCAAGCTATCGAAGGAATCCTAGTCGACCAGAATAGAACTGATATAAGCGGAGATATCGGTTGAAGCATACAGGAACTATTCAAACGCGTGGGCCACGTAGACACCTGGTGGTGTCTCAAGCCGACTCCAGAAGTGTGGTGCGACTTACAAAGGAAACCTGACTCAGAGCTCTTCCTCTTCGTGAGTCGTTCGATACACTGTTGCCGTGTCAACAAAGATATCGTTTCATTACCGCGTTGGTATGCTACAATAAAACCAATGACCGTCCAGTTTGTTCAGTGAGCATTTACTCATTCTAAAAGCAAGCGAAAGTTAGTCCGCATTCAAAACATCTGGTTCCGATAGTTGACAAGTGTTGATGAGCTTACAACGTCTTCCCTGGTGTATCCATAAACACACCCGTAGAACAACATACACTAGCACATAGTTGTGGTCCACAGCTGTACTTACACTAAAGCAAACGTTTGGTTTCGAACCCTTCAAGGTCCACTAATTACGGCATAATTGAGGTGCTTTCAGCACTGGTCCAAAACCGTTAATAGTTTCGTAACCTTGTGCCAAATGTTGTATCGACAGTCATTTCGCACGAGAACCAGACGAACACTTTGCGTAGTTGAAACAACCGCTCTTCGCCGTCTTTGATGAAACGCACGCTGTGTTAAGCACTTAGGTGAAGCTAATCCTTTGGCAACCTTTCAATTTAAACGTCCAGATCATCAACCACCATTTCCGTATCTGTACTTCCTCTGTTCTGAAGGAGCTTGTACGTGTAACATTAGAAGTGCCATTACGGCGAGTCAGAGCTTTCGATTATAGGGAGTAGATTGTAATGAAAGTCACCTACACTCTTTGAGCAAGTCGGAAGCTTAAAAGAGTCAAGCAGTCTGGCGGCACACATTCAGTTATTGACTGGGATCCAGTCGATCAGAGTATCTTCATCCCAATGGATTACAAAGACTTAGTAGGCATTTAAAACTGCGTCCTCATCGGATATGCTTAGTGAGAAAGTGCAACCAAATAAATTAATCGCAAACTGGTCACAGAGCTCTAGACTTGCAGCCAATTGTTGAAAGTACAAGCCACGATCCAAGTTTACACAATAATCTGCCTCGACGGGGGACCGAACCCCGGCCCAACGAATTTCCGGTCCTCTACTCTACCACTGAGCTACCAAGGGCTGATGCTCACGTGCGCAATTTAATACATGACTTCTGCTTGGTTCGTGGCGTATTGCCAATTAGCTCACAGTATCTGTCCTGGCGTTGCAGATTGGCTGACTCATTCGTTACTTCCCAATGAACCGAAGTATCTGTCCTCCTGATGTTCAAAGGGCGATGGTAGATTTCTGGTGGTTATTGTGAGTAGTGTAAGTTTCTTAGAAAGTAGAAGCCACGATTCAGCTGCACAATAATCTGCCTCGACGTGGAATCGAACTCCGGACAAACGGATTACCGGTCCGCTGCTCTACCACTGAGGTACCGAGGGCTGAGGATCACGTGCGCAACTTAATACATGACTTCTGCTTGGTTCGCGACGTAGCAATCAAGAGGATCTCTATTGTTCGAGATGGTGTCAACCGTTAACAGATCTGCAACTACCTGCACAAGTTTCGAGTAGATGTTCAAAAAAACAAGCTTATAGGCAAGTGCTTTCGCCTGCCCTAAGATATGTTTTCTTATAAATTTCTCTACCCCACTCTGTGTTATGGATTCCATACGATATCTAGTATAAAAATAATCTGGAGGTCTTTGTAATCTGCCGCGGTGCAGGTACATTTAGCTGGATTCTGTAGTGTTTCCCTTTAAGTTTTGCAGTCCACTGTCTAAATCAGATCCAAGTCGAACATAACACACACAAAATCAAACCGAGAAGCGGCAACTTCAGGGAGTAACAGGCAGTAATGACAATAACGAGCATCAACCAATACTTTACACTAGCAAGCCGATGCCGTACAATAATAGTTTTTATATCGACGAGAAATAATAGGTTAGGAAAGCGATGCTTTTGCTTTAAATTGAACTACCCAAAATAACCTACTGATTCAAGTGCACCAAAGTATACGGACAACATGCGGTCATTTAAGGAGAGCTACAGTGCAAAGGTGCGGTGGCACCCGGACTACTGTTTCCATAGCCATACCAAATTCGCACGTAACTGATCAGATAGAATTAATACAGTCCGCTCTGAAGGGGAAATAAGTGTATCAACAACGAATAGCCGCTGAGCGTTACAAAACGTACCATGTATATTCCATAAAGCAAAAAGCACAGTGTGTCTCTTCTAACGTAGTCTGTTGGGCGAAAGGATCAAGTTTCCCCCTCAAAATAAGCAGTAAAGTTTGGAGTGTTTTTACTCAACATACAAATGAAGTTAATGGGCGAAGTACCGCTTTTAACACAGCAGCCACGTTAGTTCAAGTGAACTAACGAAATTGGGTAACCGTGGGTAAAGTGGTGGTGGGCCTAGTGTTGGTAATGGTGGTGGTGGTGGTACTGGTGCCGTTGCTTGTAGCGTTGGTGGTGGTTGAGGTGGTGGTGTTGTTGTTGGTGTCAGTGGTGTTTGTGTTGGCCTTGTTGTTGTTGTTGTGTAATGGTTGTTGTTGTTGCTGCTGCTGTTGTTGTTGTTGTTGTTGGTGGTGGTGGTGGTGGTGGTGGTGGTGGTGATAGTGGTGGTGGTGGTGTTGGTGTTGATGTTGATGTCGGTGGTGTTTGTGTTGGCCTTTTTGTTGTTGTTTAATGGTTGTTGTTGTTGTTGTTGGTGGTGGTGGTGGTGGTGATGTCGTTGGTGTTTGTGTTGGCCTTTTTATTGTTGTTTAATGGTTGTTGTTAATGTTGTTGTTGTTGGTGGTGGTGGCGGAGCGATGTCAATAGCCAACTTTAGTGAACAGTGATCAATGAACAGTGACTTTATACGGGTTAAGAATCCTTGCTTTACAAGTTCGTTGGGTACTTGATGGGGAAATCGAAATAACAATAATGATAACAAGGATAGTAAACAGTTAGTATTTCAATATGAAAGTAAGGACTTATATTTTGCTCCGCCCTAATCCTGCAATCCGGTTATGTTCACCGCCCCCGCACTTAGCAGCAAATAATTCCATAGTAAACTCCAAGTGTAGGATAGAGAAGCAGTGCTAAGTGACAAAGTGTAAGTACATGAATTTGTCACTCAACCGTCCTTTAAATACCGTTAGTGTCGGTGCAGAGACAACCGATTCCAAGAGAGCATTCCACGCATGATAGTCACGAATGGAAAAGAAATTGCTGCTGCACTCCAGGCGGTTATACTGTACAGCGAGTTTCTAGGAGTAGCCCCTCATGGTTGTATTGGTTTGGAGTCACAATAAAGGGCGGCACACATAATGTGGGTGTCGCAGGATCAAGTATGTCATTAGCAGGTCGCCTCGTAGTCTACGATAACTTTCACTGAATACCCACAATCGCTGCAGCCTTTCCTGGTATGAAAGACTGCGCATTCCAATTAGGTTCTTAAATGCTCGCCGTTGTAGCTGCTCCAGTGCATTAAGGGTGTGCATCAGCCATGGACGCCAGGCTTAAATTGCGTATTCGAAATGGAGGCGAATATACGCACTGAGCAGTTATCGAAATATGGAGCCGTTTATTTATCCAAACGCTCGTCGCAAAAGTCCGAAGTATTGGTTCCAAGTATTAGAAAACTTTTCAGATTACCTGGAGCAACCCAAATCATCTTGAAACAGGACACCCAAGTCAGGTTCGACAGTTGATTGTTGTAGTATATTTGTTCAAAGCCGGTATGAGTAGATGCGCTGATGTCGGATGGGAAGTACCTTGCAATTACTGACGTTGAAATACAGTGAGTTTTCGGTTGAACATTGATATACCGTATCTAGGTCACTCTGAAGCAGATGCTGCATCGCGTTCGCCGGGCTCATGCGCCAAATCTTTATATTGCCGGCAAATATTAGGAAGTTTGAAGCGATTCCCTGCGCGAGGTCATTAATAAACACCTAGAATTGAGCCTTGAGGGACAACACACTCGACTTGGTTGGGGTATGATAAAGAGTTTCGAACGCTGACCACTAATTGCCTTTGAAGTAAAAAGTTGGCAATCCAGCTTAAAAGTGGGTCGCCCAACCCGTAATGATAGAGCTTGCAGAGTAGTATCCAATGGTCTAGACGATGGAAAGCCTTGGAAAAATCCAGGTAGATCACATCAATGCCTCCACCAGCATAAGTTGCCTCGGTCCAACTACTGCGTGCGATTAGCAAATTCGTTGTGCATGACGGCTGTCGACGGAAACCTTGCTGCTCAGGCGTGATGATATTATAATTTTCTAGATAGCATATCAGTGCATCGGCAACGATTGATGCCATGACCTTGGACAGCATAGGAAAAGAACTACTGGGTGGCAGTTGGAGGGATTAATTATGCTTTCAACTTTGTGAATCGGGGTTATTATTCCAAGCTTCCACATGGCGGGAACTTGAGTCGGGTTTAAGCAGCGCAGATAAAACTGAGCTAAACTTCCTGCCAGTTGGCTTACTGCTGCTGATACTAGTGCCTCTGGACGGATAGTATCCACAGCCGGTGAGATGTGTATGCGTAGAGACGTCAGCTTTTGCAATACAACCTCCGCGGTAAATATGAGGTGAGTTAGTCCTGGCGAGGCGACGACAAAGGTTGGAAGATCGTTTGGTGAGAAGGCCCTCTGAAACGTGAGTGCAAATTGCTTCCGCAACAGCTTTGCTGCTTCCACAGCCGTTCTTGTTGGGCCATTGGCCGTCCTGAGCGAAGGGAATCCTTGACTCAACTTTCTTAGCCTATGGATGTGTTTGTACAGCGCTTGGTAGTTTTAGTTTCTAAAGGAAGCTTTAGCATTTAATGCTT